>CAMXCT020001269.1:599051-699051 GCA_947184155.2 Cladocopium goreaui | reverse complement strand
CGAGCCTACTTTTCGACCATCCGGAGCCACAAATCATTGGAAAAAGGCGGTGAATTGCGACTTTTCAATCTTTTCGCGCACCTGCATCTTCTGTCTTCTGACTCTTTCTCTTTTCTGATCTTCTTTCGTCTGCTCTTCTCTTCTCTCACTCTTCCATACTCTTCCCACCTCTGCTTTTTCATCTGTCCATATTGTCCGAAGTTTGACTTCTAAAATTCCCTCGGCAAAGTAGTATTTGTAGTACAAGGTAGTACTGGGAAGTCCTTTGTGCGAGCTTTGTAGTACAAAGTAGTACTGGGAAGTGCTTTGTGCAAGCTTTGTAGTACAATGTAGTACTGGGAAGTAATTTGAGCAAACTTTGTGGTACAAAGTAGTACTGGGAAGTACTTTGGGCAAGCATAGTAGTACAAAGTACTACTGGGACGTACTTTGTGCAAGCTTTGTAGTACAAAGTAGTACTGGGACGTACTTTGTGCAAGCTTTGTAGTACAAAGTAATACTGGGAAGTGCTTTGTGCAGGCTTTGTTGTACAATGTAGAACTTGGACGTGCTTTGTGCAAGCTTTGTAATACAAAGTAGTACTGGGAAGTGCCTTGTGCAAGCTTTGTAATACAAAGTAGTACTGGGAAGTGCTTTGTGCAAGCTTTGTAGTACAAAGTAGTACTGGAACGTACTTTGTGCAGGCTTTTCTGCGTAAATGCATCTGTGCCTCAAGGTTCCGTGTGGACAAGCTTTCTGCGCGCAATGTTTACTTCTCTCTGACCGTAAGAGCTTTCTGGCGTGCAGAAGAGCTGAGATGAGTTGAGAAGAACTTCGGGGAGATGAGAAAGGTTGCTCAGTGCTCGGATGAAATGAAAACAGTAGAACTTACTTAGATGACATGTGAGAAGAGATGGGATGAGATGAGAAGAGCTGAGATGAGGTGAGAAGAGCTCAGATTAGATGAGATGAGATGAAGTGTGGAGAGTGAAGTGCAAAGTCTTAAGTGTGAAGCGCGGGGTGTGAAGAGTGCAGAGCGAAGTGCGAAGAAAAGGTTCGCTTGGCGTTGCAGTGCAACGTGATCGCGCGCAGGTCATGTTCTTGGTTTGGTTCGCACAAAGCACGCGCGCACGGGCCTGGCTGGCACACGGCGCATGCAAGTTCTATAGATGCGAAATCTTATAGAAAAACCCTAAGGCAACTTCCGCCCCGCCTCGTGCCGGTACTATTGGTACTGGGAAGTATTATTTTGTGCAACCTTTGTGGTCCGAAGTAGTACTGGGAAGTACTTTGTGCAAGCTTCGTAGTACGAAGTAGTACTGTACTCACTTTGTAGTTTTGTGGTACAGGAAGGGCTTTGTGCAGGTTTTGTAGTACGCAGGATGGATTTTGGTAGCAAGGTACCAAAATGTCAAGAGAAAGAGGTGCCAAGAGAAAGACACGAGAATGCAAAACCGCCTCAAGACAAAGGAAACGTCAAGATAGAAGATCTCAAAGGAAAACAATGAAAGCCATGTCTTAAGAAAAAGAGATGCCAAAAGGCCAAAAGATAGGGATGTCAAGAGAAAGAGAAAATGCTGAAAAGACATCGGTTTCAATAGGCAGCGATGACATCAGAAAAACAAGTCTCGGGCGTCAGAGCTGTCAACAAGAAGCGCTGTCAAGATTCAGAGATGTCAGGAGCAAACCGGAGCAAGACTTCCAAGAGATCATGCAGTCAACAGCCCTGACAACCAGGCAGTCAGGCTTCGTTCCTATAGGCTCTCCCTTTTCTTTCTAGGCTTCCCCCCTTTTCAAAACTTCCGTCACTCGGCTTACCCGGGCTCTACTGGTATATAATTATAATTATAATATATATATATGCTATATATTTATATCGTCATATATTGTATATCCTATATTATATATCTTATATTGTATATTCCATATGGTATACATATATGTTTATTTATATTTATATAAAATATATTGTATATGTTTTCAATATATATATAATATTAAACCTGATATAATGTACATTGTGATATATGCATATCATGTATCCTGTATCATGTACAATGTATTGTGTATTGTGTCTGATATACATATCATATGTCATACATAATTTCTTAGATTGATAAATATACAATATATATATATACACATATACACATATGTATATACACATGTATACACATATATATATATACATATACATATACACATACATATACATATGATATCATATATAAAATATCATATACCCTATGACATTTTATCATTTTGCATTTAGATTCCTAAAGTTCTTCTTGGTGTTACTAGGGCATTTGCAAACATTACAAGAACATACAAGAACACATAGGATAACAAATTGAAAACGTCAGAAACTAAGCTTGTGATAACCTACAGCTAATGGAAGGAACGCAAGGCGAGAAATGTAACGATCACATTCGATCCCTAAGGAGTTTCATGGAGCATGGAGCTTGCGCCTCAAAAGTTGGATCTTTGCACCAACCCAGGTGAAAGCGCAGCGGAACCCTTGCAGGCTGGAGTGTAAATGCCGCAGAGCTGGGCCAGGTAACTTTTCGCAAACGGCTACTGAGGGTCACCACAAAGTACCACAATAAGGATACATGCAAAATCACGCAAGCATTTCTCCCATTAGAATCGGATACAATTAGGGCCCTTTTTTTGAGACAGGTTCTGATGACAATACCACACACCAAGAGGGAGGGAATTTTCTCAATCGTTGCACTATGTGGCAATGTTCTTTCTCTGCTTCATCCGAGGCCCATGAACCACATGAACCCCTGTACACATCTGTACACCCTTTGCGCACCACAACGTGTGTTGCAACTGGGGCGAGGCTGACAGGCCCTGGTGCTCGGCGGATTTGAGGGGCCTTTGGAGCCTGGAGCTTGGCCATCAAAGGATGGTCAAAGAATATATATATATATATATATCTCCGCCGACCCCTGCCGACAGCAGGGGGAGCGCGCCAGAGAAGAGATTCCAAGCAGTGGGGGCCGTGGCCCGCAGGCCCGGTCCGTATTTCAGGGCGCTGCTGTTTGAGACTACGGTAGGCACTGGGGGAAGACAGCTAGTTTTCTTGTAGGTTCAGAAAGCAACGTTAGGCACTGGGGTCCGAGGCCCGCAGGCCCGGTCCGTCCAGCGCCCTGCTGTTTTGGTGTGGCGAAGGCGCCGTTTGTGAAGCCTGGCGGCTGGAAAACAGGGGCCGGCCCGCAGGCCCGGTCCGTCCCTCAGGCGAAGGCGCTGTTTGTGAGGCTTGGCGGCTGGAAGACAGCTCAGACAGCTAGTTTTCTTGTAGGTTCAGAAAGTGACGTTAGGCACTGGGGGCCGTTGCCCGCAGGCCCGGTCCGTCCATCAGGGCCCTGCTGTTTCGTTGTGGCGAGGGCGCCGTTTGTGAGCCTTGTTGGCTTGTAGGTTCAGAAAGTGACGTTAGGCACTGGGGTCCGTGGCCCGCAGGCCCTGCTGTTTTGGTGTGGCGAAGGCGCCGTTTGTGAAGCCTGGCGGCTGGAAGACAGGGGCCGCGGCCCGCAGGCCCGGTCCGTACCTCAGGCGAAGGCGCCGTTTCAGCTCAGACAGCTAGTTTTCTTGTAGGTTCAGAAAGTGACGTTAGGCACTGGGAGGCGTTGCCCGCAGGCCCGGTCCGTCCATCAGGGCCCTGCTGTTTCGCTGTGGCGAGGGCGCCGTTTGTGAGCCTTGTTGGCGGCTGGATGAAAGCTAGTTTTCTCGTAGGTTCGGAAAGCAACGTTAGGCACTGGGGACCGTTGCCCGCAGGCCCGGTCCGTCCCTCAGGGCCCTGCTGTTTCGCTGTGGCGAGGGCGCCGTTTGTGAGCCGTGTTGGCGGCTGGAAGACAGCCAGCTGTTTCGCTCTGGCGAGGGCGCCGGTCCGTCCTTCAGGGCCCTGCTGTATTTCAAACTGTTTGAAAACTGTTTGTATATCATCGTATTTCAAATTGCATCGCATGGACAGCGCAGAAAGCGCTGCGTCAAGAATCGTATTGTCAACCGCAAATGAAGGTAACCCTGTTAAATTATATACGTCAAATTTAAGGCTGCGAATATAGGTATACTCTGCATTACTCTGCGAGATCTACATACTCACCCTTGTGTGACAAGAATACATATAACAACTTTCTTCGTATCGACTACATACCGGATACTGAGTTAGGTTCCAATTTAGCCCAACTGGCATCACCAAACTATCTGCGAGAAACAACGAACAACGAAATGGCATTGCAGTATCTCTCAACTCCCGGCCTTCGAGGGCTTTGGGAAAGGGATCTGCTTCCCGTTTTCAAATAGCACAGGTTTGAACTCCTCAGGGACTGAATGGTGCATCACCTTAGACATGCGGACTGTAGCCCTTGTGGCACTGCGTGGCGAAGGCTCTCTCGAGCATCTCATCATATCTCATATTTGCCATCTTTCTCTGACCCGTAAGGCCTTCAGTCTGTTCTCTGCATGTTTCTCTGAGGTACCCACTGCTCAGTTTTGACATCTCTCTCTGCTGTTTGTAGTATTCTGATATAATCTGGATTTTTCTGCAAGTGTTAGAAATTAGATGAAATTAGTACTTAGGAAGTAAATTATGAAGTAAATTCTAATTTTCTCAACTTGGCACACAACTTGGCCCAACTGGGCTCAACGGCCGAACTGTGTCGATAGCGTTCAATGTGAGCTTCAAGGTCAGGCCATGGGCCACAGAGTCGAACCTGGAAAACTAATGAAAATTGAAATGAAAATTGATGAAAGTTGTAGACGAAGACGACGAAGACGAAGAGAATTTGAAAGTAGCTACTTAGTAGAGCGCATCTGAGCGCAGACCACAGAAAACATATGGAAAATGATCGAGCGGAAACATGAAAGACTTTTCTTTCAAAGAAGAAGTGAGTCCTCGTGGCACACATTTTGACAAAACCGGCCACATAGGTGGAAATAGCTGGAAGACATGAACTGCGATGAAGTTTGCTCAAGACTGGCAAGCTGAAGAATGCTGAAGCTACATCTGAGGGGCATGAATCGGCATGAAAAATATGAACACAGGCCCCTATTTACAATCTATTCACCATCATGGATTGTCAACTCAAGGCATGCCAAAGCTGGGCCAAGCTGGGCTCTCTCCGGCTCCAACCTCGCAGATTTTCTTGCTAGGAACTCTCCATTTCTTGAAACCTGGAGCTGTCCCGAAGCCCAAGTCAAACGTATCCTTTTTCCCCGACGAGCTGCTACGTGCATATGTATGTATATTAAAAAATATATATATATGTAATAATACATAGTATATGTAAATATGTAAACCTAAATATATAAATAAAATATGTAATATATAAAATATGTATATGGGTGTTGATCAAAACAAAGGTATCTAGGGCAGCTACAATCGCCGATCAACCGCGAATCAACCGCGATCACAACGGTGTCAATCGCGGGAGGGTTCTGTCATATCCAACACGTTTTTGCGCAGAGAATCGTCAAAACATTGCTACATATCACAGAAAAAAATGGTAAAAGGGGGATGCTAGGACATCCCAAGGGTTTATGTTGGTTGTTGTGGTTTTTAGGTTTGTGTTCAATGTTTCTTCCTTATCTTTGATGTTTTATGTGGTGGGGGTTTTGGGACTATTTTGCCCCTAACTTTCACTGTTGATGTTTGGATTGAATGAGGGTAGGATTTGTTTAGGTTGTTGGGGTTTTGTGTTTGGGTTTGGGTGGGTGATTACTTCATAATATCTTTTGTTAAGATATTATGAATTAATTGTTTTATGCTTTCCACCAGTGTTCAATTATCCTGACTTGACTTGTGATAGTTGGCTCGTCTGTATCATCTAAAATTAGTTCATCTATTGCTAATGCTAATAGAGTTTGATTTATTGCCATAGCATCCCATTTTCCATCACGGTTAAGTTCCTTACCACATTCAACGATAATTGTTTTGTTAGTGGGGTTTTCATACATTCTTTTTATAATGTCAAATCTCATAAGACAAAAAAATATAATTTCATTTATTCCTTGGTCGTTTTTCAGCCTATCAATTACTTTAAACCACCAGTATTCTCCTTCCTCATCATCTGGTGAAGGCATAGGATGACACTTTACAAAGTCTCTAATCTCTTCATCTTCTTTTTCTATTGCTTGTCTATCACATTCGTGTTCATCTTCGCTTTCACTACCAAAGTCAGCATATATACCGATATTATCTCTATCTATAACCTGAATTTTTGCTTTACTCATTTTCTCTTATTATATATACTTACTTTTTTCTTTAAATATTTACCACTTTTTGTAGATACTCTTTTATTTCTTCTATGTTCAAATATTTCTCATAACCGTTGAACAGTTCTTCACCATATTCACGCAAAAATATTTTCACAATGTCATTTACCTTAAACTCCCTATTTCTGAATGTATAAGTCCAATCGTTTTGAGGAAACCACCACTCCCGTTTGTTCTTACAATATGTCATGTATGTAAGGTCGTGAAAGTTTTTAAGGAAGTGATAGGTAGTTTTCCACTCCCTTTTCACAAAAGACTTAATCGCCATTAAGAACAGTTTGTCATGTTTGAATTCTTGCTTGAGTTTGAATGTATCCATTAAAACATCAATTTCTCTTTTCATTTGCCGAGTGTTTGTTCGGTTCGTGTTGGACAAATAAATAGGTGATTTCTCCACCCTTGTTTTAAAGAAATAGATTGTCTTTTCTACTCTCGTCAGGTTTTTATCATTAAAATAGTCAAAATGATAATTGAAATCTATGTATCTACGCTTCTTATCGTTTAAGTCTTTACATTTTGAACAGTGAAGGTTGTAATCACATATCTCATCACAAATTCCAGCGGGAAAAATATTGTTCAATAAATCCTTTAGGTCAGTCATTTCTTTCTTACAACATCCGCAGTTTTTATAAGTAAATAGCATCCTCTTACTATATATATAGGTATTTTTTCTTCAAGTAGTTTTTGGGGTCTCTTTCATTTTTTGAGTTCGGGTTGGTTTTTCTTTTCCCTTTCCTCTTCCAGTTCTCCTATGACCATATCAATTTCATTCATTCCTTCGTTGGGGTCTTGTCCATTTGCGAGGTTTCTTAACCTCTCAAAATCCTTCACTTTGTGTCTTTCATTGGGTGGGAGGGTTTTGAGATGTTCCTTCAACTCTGTCAGGTCAAAGTATGTGTCTTGTTCTTCATCCTCATGTTCCAAAAACATGTCCATTCTTTGCTTTTCCATCTCCATAAGTTTGTTTTCCATATATTGGAAATTCATTTGCTTCTTGTAGCACTTGCCACAAACATTCACGAAGGTTTTGAGCAAGTAGTTCCAATTAGGTTGCTTTGTATCGTTCAGGGTTATAACATCTGTCATTATACGACATCCACAGTCAAACTTAGTCATCTTATTCAGTCTTACTATATATATAGGCATTTTTTCTTTAAGTATAGTTTTTATTGCTGATAATTTTAAAAATCTAATATTATAATATATGGCAAGGAGACTATGATGACATCATAAGCAATGTCTATTACAATCTTGAAACGGGCTTCGGTTCAATCAATGAGACCCTCAAGAAAGCCAAGGAACAAGACCAGACCATCAACAGGGTGGATGTGGAAAATTTTATGAGGAAACAACCCAACAAACAGATTAGAAAATACAGGGGTTCAAACTCCTACACCGCACCCTTCGCAAGGTTTGAATAGCAGATTGGCATAATGGATATGAAGCCCCTAACTAAAGAACCAGAGACGAAAATTCCCATCAAGAATGATGAACCGAGATATGGGTTGGTGGTCATTGACATCTTCAGCAAGTTGGCAAACGTCGTCCCTATGAAAGAAAAATCCGGACCAATCACATTATCAGCGATGAAAGAGAGTTTCAACAAAATGGGTTTTCCGATGTCCGTTTATAGTGATAATGACCGTGCCTTCCAAGCGGGAGTTAAAGACTTTTTTGAGAAAGAAGGCATCACTCACGTCGTCACCCTAACTCACGCTAATGTTGTGGAGCGCTTCATAAGGACAATGAAAAATATGATGCACGATAGAGTTAGGTTTAATCGCGGTAGTTGGTCTGTGATGTTGTCCAAAGCGTTAGATAAATACAACGACACCGTCCATTCATCAACCAAAATGAAACCAAAGGATGCCCACGATGACAAGAACCATATGGACGTCAGGGTGAATTTGACAAGGAGGGAAAAGAACACTCGCAAATATCCAGAGGTTAAAGTGAATGATATGGTCAAGGTCTTTGAGAAGAAAAAAGACAACTACACCGAGAGGAAGGAGTATAACTCAAAGTGGAGCAATCAATCCTACAAAATCGTCAAGATAGAATACGACGACGTCGGAAACAGAACCTTCAAACTGGAAGGATTGAACAAACCTTATTTGAGGCACGAGATTTTGAAAGTATAAAAAATTATCTATAATATTAATATATGACAGAGGTAGTCGTAAAAGAGATTGATAATGAAGAACCAAAGGAAGAAACAATACCAGAACCAATACAGGAAGAAGCACCGAAGGAAGAGGAGAAACCAGAAGAAATAATTGAAACACCAGTTCAAGAGAAACCGCAACCAGCGCCAAAGCCCAAAAGGGTAAGACCGTCAAGGGCGAAACCACCTTTTGACCCAGAGGCATTCAAAAACGACCTTGTAAAGCAACTGAAGGAAGAACTACAGAGTGCAATGACCGCCAGAGACACCTACAACAAAGCCAAAGAGGAAAAGAACAAAGCGACGAGAGAGAAATTGAAATCTTTAGCATCAAAATTTTTGTAAAGTATTATATATAAAAATGAACATCAAGGAACAGAAAACGGAACTCAACAAAACAGACATCTACGAAAACGTCCGCAAGGACGCTACGGCAGTAGCCTCGCGTGCTATGCGCGACATCAACAGAAGACAAACCGTCCATTCAAACAAAAGTGCCAACTACAGGAGCGGAACGCCCGAAATGCCAGACAGAAGAAAAAAAGTGTATAGCAGTTATGACCACTACTACCACAACGACAACAACACGGCAAGGATGCCAACTCACAACCATCATCTTTATCTCAAGCGCCTTCTGGAATATCATAACACCGAGCACGGCTACAAGGTCTTACAGGTGAAGCAGAGGATGAAGGAAGAGAATGAGATGCTACAGAATGAAATGACAAGGTTGAGGGAGGTGAGGAAAAATCACAGATTGGAAGATTACGGGGCGAACGTCCAGAATATGAAACAGAGAATTGATGAATACAAACAGTGGTTGAGAGGCGATACACAAGATTAATATAAAAATCTAAAGTATTAATATATAGCAATGACAGCAGAAGTAATCAACGCAAAACAGGGATTGACACGAATACCCACTTATGCTGAATTGATTAAGGAAATAGACAAGGAAAAAATCAAAACCAATGACATCAGAAAAATCTTTGATAGGAACGCTTGGTATTTTCACGAAAGTCCGCAAGGTCAAGCACTGAACACAAACAACATCCATCCAGCAGACTTACAACAAATGTACTTTAAAAAGATGGCAGAGGAAGCGACCGCAAGAAAGGAAGAAAAAACACCCAACCTTAACTTTGAAGATATGACCGACTTGAGGGAAGAGAACGAAAGGAGAGTAGCGGAACAGGCAAACTTAAGTCATTCACAAGACCACTATATGGCCAACAAGGGAGCATACGACGCCGTTGGAGCAACAGCATCGGCGGGGATAGAAGAAGATGAAGAACCGCCTTCAAGCAGTAGAAGCATCTTAAAGAAATTTCTTAAATCATCCAAACCAGTCATCAAAGCAGTCGCCACAGCAGGAGGAACAGCAAAGGGAGGGTCAATAGGAGGACTAATAGCTTCAAAACTGACAGACGCCATCATACCCGACGAAGACGAGGAAGAGAAACCGTCCAAGATAAAACCAACACAAAAACTCATCAACAAACAAGTCAAAAAGGTAAATCACCAAAAGAAACTACAGAAGGAAACATCAAAAATGAACGTAGATGTAGTGCCCGACACCGCCGATGCAATGGATACGACAGAAAAGAGGAAACCATTAAGCGTGAGACAGTCCAAAGCAAAGAGACAAAAACAAAAACCACCAAGACAGTCTTGCCTGGTGAATCTCTTGGCTTTGACATCCATGGAATTGAGCGCTGTGGTCAAATTCGACTCTTCTTCACAGTACACTTCCAAGAGATCCAGCTTGCAAGTTTGATCTCCTGCTCGTAGTGCATGACGTGTCATGTTGTCGCTGGAAGCGACCATCAGGTCATTGAGCTCTGTCTCAATTTTGGAAGACAATTCCTCCAAGTGACAAAGGATTTCATGTCCCCTTTGAATAACTTCTGAGGATGTCATATGATTTGCACCGGTGACTTGTCCCCACCTGCCCACTGGTCTTGATGGGAAGTCCCACCGCTGCACTCTGTTGGATCACATGGGCTTGATCCCATGCCTTCACAAAGTTTTGGAACGATGTCGCCCAATCGCTGGCCAACTTGGGATGCTTCTTCATCCATGTTGCATAGTCCCGATCCCCGTTGATCACCTCCATGAACGTTTTGTGACGATGCTTCCCTTCTGCCAGTTTCATCTGGCCCCACTGTCTCAGGCTTGTAATCCCCGGTGGACGACGAATGTCTTCGTCCACCACCACTGTCATGTAGCTCAGACCTGGGTCCTCTGGGAAAGGAAGTGGCTGGTCCACGTCCACGGTGTAGCCGGCCATCACCTTCTTGGGCGCCATGTCCACTGCGCACGCTTTCGTTTTGATCGTCACCGATCTCACTGGTCACTTTCAGGCGTTGAGCCACTTCAGCTGCTGTGCTTGCTGTGTTGGCTTCCGAAACTGCTTTCAGTTCTGTTGTTACATTAGTCACGATTTCTTCTGATTGACATGGATGCTCACGACTGAATGCAGCAATCACTTCCGCCAATTGAACAACAAAGAGCCCCTAATTGTTGGTTTTAAGTGGGACCTCATGATTTAGTTGATTCAGGCGGAGAGTGGAATTTCGGGTGCAGACATCTGCATCAATTGCACGGAGAAATGAATTGGACAGCAAGAATGGTGTATCACCTTCGACAACCTCAATCCTCATCCACCTACTGCCAAAAGGAAGAAAAATGGCTCCGACACTAGGTAGAACTGCATTGTTTCCAAAACGAAATACTGTTTCTGACCGCTTCCAATTCATTTGTTTTTGAACCTCCCGTGGCATGCTCCGGATCAGCGCTTTGACTTTTCTCTGACCGCTCACTGTCTTTGAAGCACCTGTGTCGATAATCCCTGGGCATTCCATTGCCGGGACACCGTCAACTACCTTACTCACATGCTCACCCTTCCTGGCCATGGCCCCGATCAATGCTTTCCCAAGACAGTGACCTGTTACCTTTGGTTTTGTCAGAGAACAGACAAAAACTGATTCCATGAATTCTTCATTAACTTGGGATCCTACGATACCCCTGGTGGGAGAAACTCTTAAAACCTGACAGTCCTCGAAGTGCAAGTGCTTGAAGAGCTCTTCAATGGTCTCTGGCCCACGCAGTCCCGTCGGCAGCTCATCCATGATCTCCGGGTCATTCGTTGCGAAATTGGTGTCCTCAGCGACATTGACATCTTCTTTCGATCCTGAGCCATCCTTCATGGGGCACTCCCATTTCCAGTGCCCCCTGGCACCGCAGCGCCTGCAGTTGGATGCTGCGATCCTGTCTGCTAAGGACTCCTTCTTTCGATGGAATCGGCCACCATCTCCTTTGCCACCTTTGCGTCCTCCTTTTCCACGACCTTTTTGACCATGATTAGGCCAAAACCCACGGTGCCTCAGACGATCCCTGATCTTGGCCCGGGCATCAGCGTATGCATTGAAACACGTCGCCAGGTCCTGATTGTCCTGGCAGACCTCAATCAACTGGTCCTCAAAGTCTTTGATCAGCTGTGCCTCATCATCACCCTGCTCGGCCATCAAAATGATCGCCTGTTCCCGTCCATCATCTCATTCTCCATAGCATAGTGGATTTCCTCTGGCTCCTCCTCAACGTAGTTGATCGGGTAAACTTTCTTCTTCCCCTCTGGCTGACCTACCAAAACCCGTGTTGACAGCTGTCTCATTGCCTTCTCCACCGAGGACGGAGTCAACGGATTCCCTGCCATAGTGAGGACTCTTTTCTTGTCCTCCACCGACAAGGCTGACTGTCGAAGCATGATGAAGGCTCGGATGTCCTTCACGGACTGGTCTCCCAGTTCATGGAACGACACTGACATCCGATGGACGAAACTCTGCGTTGTTTCATCAGACCGTTGCGTTGTCCTGTACAACGCTTTCTCAAACTTGTCGTGCAGCTGCATCTCCTCGGCCTCCTCCCATGTGGAGATTGAAGCCAGTAAGACTTCAATGCCCTTTTCAGGGTCTGTCAGCTGTGCTGTGTCGAGCTGCTTGATCTGCGCCCAAGCAGTTCCCTTCATAAGCATTGCTAACCTCGGTGCCAGCATGTACCGATCTTTGCGAGGGCATATCACTTTATCTCGGTATTCTCGGGGATCATCTTGTTGAGGGTCAAAACCAGGGAGAATGGACCACAAGTTCCCTTTCTCCTCAGGAGCCGCTCCCGTAGCACCGCCAGCAGCTTCTGAGCCCATGGCAGCACTGACTGAACACGCCCCGTGTTCACTTGCTGTCTTGTTTTCACCTGACCTGAATGTCCAGACCTCTAGGAGAACCTTTAACCTCCTAGTCCTGGAGCCTGCCTGACCTTCAATTAGGGGACCGTATCCTAACCCCAAAAGTTATTGCGTGCGCCAGGGGTAGGCTCCGCTACCAATGTGAATGTTCAGCCCCTCTGAACTGCAAGCCTTTTCTCTTGCCTGTCGCCAATAGACTCCACTGTCCCTCCCACCCTTGATTGATGGAAGCGGCATGAACGCCCGAGCTCATTCGGGAAAATGCCTGGAGTGATACATCTTCAGTCAGGAAACTTGGGAGTTTAACAATATACTCTGTAAAATATAAATATAAATATAAATATCACTATAGATAAAAAATATGTATAATCATATGTATACTGTATACATATATATATACTGTTATATACTACCAAAAGTGGCACCACTTCTAAAAACGAGGGAGACAAGGATTTGTGATGGTTCGTGCTTCTACATCTTTCAGTTTTCTTGTGAGTATGCGACATTATGCGACTTTTTGATGCTGATCTTAGAATTGGAATGAATTGGACACGCGCCTGTGAGTCTTTCTTGAAGCTTCGGCACGTAGCTGCTGTCAATCATGTTGACAAAGGCATAGCCCAACGAAGCCTAGTGGAAATCGAAGACATCGATACTGATTTGAACAACTTGGTAGCACTTTGAACCTCAGCTCAACATAAAAACAAAACTCTTACGATCAGTTCCCTCATGCACATGACAGATATTCAAACAAACTAGTTTGACAGCCAGCCAAACAATATCTTGATGAAATATCCTGAACATTCAGTAAATATCATGAAACATCATGACACATCATGACACATCATGAAATAATGAATAAGAATCTGGGCGAAAGTTAGCAAACAACAACAACAACAACGACAACGACAACGACAACGACAACGACAACGACACCGACAACGCCAACGCTCGGATCCATCAGATCCTGGGTCCTTTGCGGCTCGGCATTTCAACCACAACCATGTGTGGTCATGCATATGTCACGCATAATATGTTGGAGTGTCACTGGATCAAGACTCTATGAAGGTTCATTAATATGAAATCAATTGAAATCATATGAATGATGTATCACTGTACTTGTGGTTTCAGAAGTGTTCTGATACTGGATTTGATATATATATATTATATGATATAATATACATATCTAATTATTAATTATTTTTACAACCCATCCGTATCCGCCTCCGTACTATAGATTCACGAGAAATACCACGGACCACTCGGGCTCTGCTAAGAGCACTAGCCGACTAGCCCCCCCACCCCAAACACCGGCAACACGAAAGAACAAAACACAGAACGCGTCGTGACAACACAAAATGCACTATTCGCTCGAGACTTCAAGCCTACGGGCCTACGGCACATGTGTGCTCTAAAACCAATAAAAAACGACTCTGCATGTTCCGAGCCAACAACAAACAAAAACACCACAACCACAACCGAAAATCATCAACACCAGTGAACCTGCATTGAACAGTAACGTGTAACATAAATCCTAACAAACAATAATACACGATGAACATGCACTTCCTAAAAAAGAAGACCCCTGCAGACCTATCGACCCCTTTTACAACCATCTTTCGACAGGCACCTCAGTCTGGAAGTCGATTGGCAAATACCTGGCAGTGGAGATACAAACTCATTGCAGGGGCTACCGCTGGGTGCGCAACATATATCTCATGCCGAGCCCTGAGGTTTCAAGTCATCTGCTTTTCTTCAAACACTGCACAGGTCATGCGTTTGTGATAACATGTGGTAAGTACATGTAAGCACATAATTACATTATATTACATGTAATTACTGTAACGGCCAATGGGAGTTCATGACAATCGGGAACCCATGCCCCACACATCCCCACACCCCATGCACAACAGCATCAACAGTTGCAGCAGCTACACGTGCAGCAACGACAGCAACAATGCCATCAGCGACACGCAATGACAAAACGGACAATGGCGCTAGGAAGGACAACATCCAACAAAGAACAAGCCAGACACACTTAAAGCAGCCACGCGCACACCAGTAACTCTCTATCAAGTTGGAGCAAACTGGCATCTCCATCAGAGTTCCAAAAATGTCAAATGAATCCAGTCATCGATATGATGAAGAATTTCACCCAAACCATCTCAAAAATGTGAAGCAGCACTGTTCAAGGATTCCATGGCAATGGTCTGGGAGTACTGTCCTACTTCCAGAAGTCTCCTAGACGGACGTAGACTTGTGCAAAGGCAAGTTGCACAAAGTTGTACTGGCTTGCAAAGCCCTCATTGTCAAGCATCTCCAAGAGCTTTGAGCGGGTGTAGTTGTTCCTGGACTGCCACCGGGGAATTGGGCCTCTATACGTCTCAAGGCATATTCCACAAAAACGGGAGTCTTCGATGGTGCCACCAAAAATGCAACTTGGCAAAAACATTCAGGCTAGACGAAAGCTGCACTTGTCCAGTCAACTGACACGGACTTGAGAGGAAGCAGGCTGGTTCTACTCTGAGCTGGCAACTTCTGGCCTGCTGACTTGTTCATAGCTCAACAACTTCAAACGGGGAACTGTTGTAATAGACCAGTGCTGAGCAGTGCATCAGTGTTTCTACCTCTGCAGTTTGGATTTGTTTGACAATTAGCAATACATATATATATAATATATATATATGCATATTTGATCATATTTGAATCTGTTGGGGAGACCTGCCTGGATCTGCCCAGGACTGTCTAGGACATTTGGCCACATTTGGCCACATTTGGCCACATTGAGTGACGTTTGGCGACTTCAACTTGCTTGAATCTGCTTGCTTTGCTCTCCAAGCTTCGGGAGATTGCGCAGCATCACCGAGGTACCGCCGTCAGCGGCAGTGGATTGTTCCGTCCATGCCCTTAGTGCGCAGACGGCATGGAGATGAATGGCCTCCTCGTTCAAGAGCGGCTATCAAGAGCGGCGATTCTAGTTGGCTTTATTGGGTCACGGTCTTTCGGGTATGCTCGATCGAATCATACCAAAATGCATTTTATGTATATTTTCATTGACAATAATTGCAGCAATTTGAAACTGTTTTTGATACACAGCAGGCACAACACCACAAAACAATTGCATTGCCAAATGGCGGGGAATAGCTCAGATCAGCCTCTCGGTTGTCCTTGGTGTGCAAAGATCCTGTGAGCAAATATGCGGTTTATATTGTTTGACGTGTTATATATTTATGATGGTGCGTGCGTGATTATGCATGACACTGCGTGATTTTCATGCATTACACACGCTATCTGGCTTGTGTCTAGTATACATGCTATTGCAGTTTGTACAGTAGCAACAAACAACCAGGTCGTTCAGCTTTTTTGTCTGATGGGTAAAACTGAATAGTCCAGTAAATAAGCAGTCATACTGCTGTCATAGCCATCATCAAAGGGAGGGCGGTGTGTAACAATCTATTGTATATTCATGTACTTTGTGTGTCCGAACCTGTAAGCATTGCTAACCAATCGGTGCCTTGCCGCTTAGCGCCCAACGGTTGAATGATGGTTGAATGGTTGATACTAAAAGTTACTAAAAGGACTTTTCTTTAACTGGCAAAACTGTGGCTCTGTGGGTCTGAGATTTTGACAGCTGCCCACCTACAATAGTCTCAGGGGTGGTGGCCTTCGGGCCTGTGACACTGCGAACGGCCTGCTTGCCAAGCTTCCATTGAATAGCCTTGAAAGCCTTAGCTTTCAGACATTTCAGCAAAAACTCACCCTGCACGACCCGTAGAAAAGTCACAGGATGTCCCAACTATTTTCCAAGAGAGCATAGACTCCAAACAGCAACATGCAATCTGCGGTTACACCTGAAGCCCTGCAACAGCAACAGCACAATGGGACAGAAATTTCAAAGGACCAGTTTGCCACAAATCACAGGTGTGCGAGGAGGCATGATGCTGCAAGCACATAGGATACACAGGATACACGGGACAGCAGCAGAACCCTGTAACAAACCGCGAGACAGCACCTGCAGCCATCTCTGCTTGCATCACCATCCACGCAACAGGAACCGATAAGAATACCATAGCATACCATAGCTATTTTGCCCAAACTATCCGTCACATGGAGCAAATCACAGCAAAGCGGTGAACCGCAGTGAACCACATGTCGTAGCCTCCACTGTCACCATCGGCAACAAAAAGTGACGCCTTCCATATCCTTCCAGTATTTTCCAGTTACCAAGACTGAGTCCCTCCGACACGAGGTGTTCTCACAAGGTAGTGCAATCAACACCGACCAACAAGCTATGGAATCTCTGGAACAGAAATCCGAGGTTCTGATTTGGTCGCACGCTCCAGATAGCTGGCCTGGGCCTGCACAAATGATAAAAGGAATCACAAAAATGATTATGCTGCCATGTCGAAAACCCTAACTTTTTTGCTACTTTGCCATTTTCCTGTAAAAGGAAAGATTGGAACTTCGGACTATTGTTCAAATGTATTTCAAATGTATACGTTAATTAATAATCATTCATATGTATATATATAATATATTATAATCGAAGGAAGTTTAGAAGTGAAACTTCCGACAATATGGACAGTTGAAAAGCAGAGGTGAGAAGAGTCAGAAGAGACAAGATCAGAAGAAAGAAGAGGTAGATGCGCGAAAAGATAGGAAAGTCGCGATTCACTGTGTTTTTCCACTGATTTGTGGCTCCGGAGGGTCGAAAAGTAGGCTCGCTAAAGCGGCGGGTGCGGAGCCAGCTGGCCAGATGAAACATGAAAAAGTGCACGCCGTTGTGGCGCGAAGCACATTTCCAAGTCAAAATGGACAAAGCACTAGAGGAGCGGACCACTTTTGGAAGTTGAGATGTCGAAAAAGTGCACGCCGTTGTGGCGCGAAGCACATTTTGAAGTCAAAATGTACAAAACACACCATTCTCGGACCACTTTTGGAAGTTGCGATGTCGAAAAAGTGCACGCCGTTGTGGCGCGAAGCACATTTTGAAGTCAAGATGTACAAAACACACCATTCTCGGACCACTTTTGGAAGTTGAGATGTCGAAAAAGTGCACGCCGTTGTGGCGCGAAGCACATTTTGAAGTCAAGATGTGCAAAGCACACCATGTTCGGACCACTTTTGGAGGTTCAGATGTCGAAAAAGTGTCGAAAAAGTGCACGCCGTTGTGGCGCGAAGCACATTTCGAAGTAGTCAAAAGTGTAAAAAACTGAGGGTTTTGAGCCTTTTTTGACGTGAAGATGTCGAAAAAGTAGACACTGATTAACTTAACTAACTTGACTCACTTAACTAACTTCACTAACTTAACTACCCTAACTTCGACGACAACAGCAACAGCAACAACAACAACAACAGCAACAACAACACCAACCACAACAACTACAACTACAACAACTACAACTACAACTAGAACTACAACTACAACAACTACAACTAGAACTACAACTACAACAACTACAACAACAACAGCAACAACAACAACAGCAACAACAACAACAACAACAACAACAACAACAACAACAACAACTACTGCAACTACTACAACTACAACAACTACAACTACAACAACAACAACAAATACTACTACAACTACTACTACAACAACTACACTACACAACAACTACAACGACACAACAACTACAGCTACAACAACAACAACAACAACCAACCAACAACAACAACAACAACTACAACTACACTACAACAACAACTACAGTACAACTATATGACTGCAACTACACTACAATAATTACATTACACCACAAAACACAACTCCACTACGTACAAACTACACTACAGTGGCAGTACATCAACACTACATCCAGCAGTTGTGGGTGAGGTGACCGCTGCAACCGTTGCAACCACTCCAGCAAACACAACTCCAACCACCTTTCGGTCAATCAGTGGATTCGCTCTGCCATCCGTGATTCACAACAACCAACGTCTCCTATAGGTTTCCTATTCTGAAACTTCCGCCACCGCCTTGTGCGGTACTACTGGTATAATGGAATAGAGACCTACAGATATAATGGAATACGTGGTCGCCATGTAAATGAAACCTATTCTTTTCAGTAACGACCTCCCTTTAACTCTTCAGTCAGCTGCGAACAGCATGCTGTCAAACTGGGGAAAAATGGTTTGTTGTGAGTTGTGAGGAACGGAGCCAGGCTGCTTGCCGGTTCCCATAATGGTTACATTCACGCAATTTGAATCAATTTGAGAACGCACCCTAGAGATCCCGAGAGATCCCCAGAGCATCCTCTACATCCCTGAAGCATAGTCTTAAAACGTCCCAAATTGAAGCTGCACATCACTGCCCGACGTGTGTTTTCGTGTTTCGTGTTGGGATGATCTTCATGGTTGTTGCCAGTTGCCACAGGGACTCCAGCCGAATGAGTTGAAAGCTTTCTCAGACACCTGACACATCCTGAGACATTATCCTATGTGTAAAAAAACATCTGGTTGAAAACTTTGGCCTTGCATCGAGTACGCCATCCAGGACGCACCAACCTTAGCCGAGATTTCCATGAAAACCTGCCGGGATTTAAAATGATTCAATTTTGAAGATGTATATTGATATTATATTGAGAGTGGAAAGGATGAAGATGAATTTCCACATAACGATGAAGATGAATTTCCAAAGGACCATCACCTGGGACCTCTTGGGCTCTTGTCTATCCTTGAGGAGCCAAGACACATCTTGCGTCTCCAGACCAGCAACAGGTTCCTACTACTAACCCGGTAGTACGAAAGCACACGAAAGCCCAAAAGCAAACAAAACAGAAACAGGAAAAAACAACTTGGAGAAACCACAATGAAACATGTGAAAATGCCAAGGAACGTGAAGAGAAACTCAAACCTATTGGCTGCCCATGACCGATACTCTCAGCAAAAAAGCGTTAACGTTTCAAAACACAGGAATTCTGTGGTTGTGGTGGAATCTGCATGAATAAGCCACTCTCGGTCCTTGCCCATCGTGATCTGAGTGCGCAGTTGCTTATTCTGCTTCACCAGCCTCAGAGACATTCAGAGACATTCAGAGACTACATTGATGATTCATTGATCCAATTGACATATTCAGAGACTAAATCGTGGACCGAGAGATGAGGAGCCTCTCTGAATCTGTCAATGGGATGGTTCAATGGCTGGCTCGGAATGTTGGTGGGGGATGGTGGGGGTTGGAATGAGTTCAAAATGAAGACATTGGTGTAATTTGGACGTGGTTGCTAAGTGTTGCTAGGTGTTGCTAAGACAAAAATTGGACGTGGTTGCTAAGTGTTGCTAGGCGTGTAGCGATGTTAATTCATGTTAATTCATGTTATTTCATTTTATTCATGTTATTTCATGTTAATTCATGTTATTTCATTTTAATTCATGTTATTTCACGTTAATTCTACTCATGTAAACATACGAGTATCTGAATCCTAAACACAATGAAACACTTGAAAGATCTTAAATATCTCAACTGTTCGCTTCACAGGATTTGTTCGCTTCAAACATCTTCAGACCAAGAGACTGTGCCACCTCGTCCGAAAGCCGCTGCAGGTCCTCCTTCTTTACAGCAGGCTTCGGCATGTTTGCGCTCCAGGCCTGCCAAGCAAACCACACATAGCAGACCTGCACAGACCTGCACAGACCTGCAAGTTTCTGGCAAGACATGGCAGAACTACAGTACAGGACAGTATTTTCACCGCTGCTCAATCTGCTTCAGGTTTGGGCACTATGAGTATGCCCTAAATATTGATACAGTAAAATCAGGAATGGATTTGAATGGTAGAGTATGCGGGCTTCAGACTTAATACATGGAGTGGATGATCGAGGTTGCGCGAGGTGTGCAATCAACTTGGACACCTGAGTCAATGGCAACCAGTGCAGTCTGGCATCTTGCAAAGAAGAACTCGACTTTGAGATCTTTAAGCAGCTCAACATTAAACCGATCTTTACTCAAAACACAAATGGCACAAACATCAGAGCTTCAAAGTGTATGCACGTCAGCCTGCTGCAGCTGAAGATTTGCCACGTGATTGACAGGTGTCGGAACTCCTGCGCAACAGTGTATTGCGAAAGAACCAACAAAAAAACATGTTCCGGCGCCATTCCAAATTCAACGTGCACCACAGGTTGGCTCCAGTCGAGATTTGGTACAGGTTTTTATTTTGAAGTGAGACGATGTAAGTCTTGTCATGTCTTATCCAAGACGCTCGGCTACTCATTGCCAGGCAAAGGGATTTTAGGTGCTATTTCTCATGTTGCAGAATGTTGCAGGCAAATGCCTTCGCACGTACACAATCGTACACAATTGTACGCAAACAAACACACAAACACTGGTGAAACTCTGGACTGGTCTTGAATTGAATAATCGAATGCGCCAATTCGTTCTTCAGGGTTCAACAGGTAATTCTCACGTAATTTTGGCAAATCCTACCTGAAGGGCAGTTCTGCGTCCAGAACCGACGTCTGAATATTGTAGCCAGCAGAACTGGCCCTGTCCACCAATTTGGTTGGTGGATGTTGGTGGAGAAGCAATACAGGCGTGTCAAGCCCGCATGTTCAACACATGTTGTAACATGTTTGTCTGTTGATGAATTTTGGCAAGAAGAAATGCAGAACCAAGCCCTATGCAAAAAGGGTGCACACACTGCTGAGATGCAACCAAAGCATAGCAAAACACCGTCAGTTGTGACTATACGCTGCAAGGCCCCTAAATGAGGCTAAATCAACACAAAGAAAGAAAACTGATGCATTTACAGCTAAATGTTGTAGAAACATCCCTGTACGAGTTCACCGGGTCAGGTTGGGGCCTGTGATTTTCTAGTAGAAAATTTAGGTTGTATAAATTAGGGACCCAAGAAAATCTAGCAACAAACATCAAACCAATTTGAAGTATCCTAGAAAAACGGCAATGTACAAGAAGTGCATTTTCGAAGCTATGTTTAGCATGTTTCCTTAAAGAGACACCGCCCTACTTGAATTGCATAGTTTTGAAATTACGAAATCAAATATGTTAAAAACCACTTCAAGTTACTGCTCCCCTTTTTCTAGAGCCCAACATCCAACCCATTGAATTTCCATCCCATTTCGATAAAAATTGGGTACCCCCGAATGTCATGGTTTCGAACCTCGTTATCCGCATTCAAGTTGCCCTGTTTTCGTTTTCAGACGCACCCAAATACATCCAAATATCATATTGTTGGTTGTAATGACCTGCCAGTGCCTCTCTAGAAAATCAAGGACCACTAGAAAATCATGTAGAAACACTATTGCAACAGAAATCCCATGTGACTTGCTGAAACTGGTTGCTTCAAGTGCAGTCCTTTAGCATCCGTATCTGCAATGTCCTTGAGCACAGCAAAGTCAAGGTGTCTAGCACTGTAAAACGATGCCTTGCTTTTTCTTTTTGCGGTTGCATGAACACTTCAACTTCTCAAAGCAGGAGGGTTCGTCAATGGGCGCGTGCTCTCAGTACCATTTTTTTTTACTGTCCACTGTGCCAAGAAAAGTCAGTGCACTTATGTGTACGTAACTTATCTGACTTACACAAGGGATCACAAGGTGTGAAAAGTCTGTTGACAATTTTCAAATTGAAATTTCAACACTCTTTAGCAGCTTTAGCATTATTGAAGCATTTTCAACTGAATTCAACACTGACTCCACAGCGTCTGCCGATGCCAAAGCCCAGGGTCTGATCTGGGTGTGTTCAGGCAGCTTGCACCGGTCAAAGAAATCTCAACGAGATCTACTGCCTGCAAGAGACACGTATCAACAAAAAAGATCAAAAAAGTATCTAACAGATTATGACAGTATATATATATATATATGCACCAAAAAAAACATATCCAGCACCTGCAAGACCCGTAACCCGAATGATCCCCATGAGCCCAATGAGGGAAGATCTGATGAGGGAACGTTCGGAACGCACATATAAAAAAATACAGCAACAAACGTAACATGGTGAGGTCATGTATGGTCATGTGAGGTCTATGTCTATCTTTTAGGCGAGATACAACACCAATTGAGGCTAAATCACAAACAGAAGGGGCATATATTATCATATATTGTACAGCAACAGGAAACTACAGTAGGAGGGGGATGGTTGCAAGAACATAAAAATACAAAGGACAAAACAATATACAACAGAAATCAACTGAATACAGTAATTACGCATGAAACATCTTGAAACATTAGATAGAAAATGATAGAAATATGTGCACAAATCATCTTATATTCAGTTTTCCGATGTTTTCCCATGTCATGGCACCTCTTGCCCAGGGGGGACATCTTCTTCCAACCGCGAGGACTCGAAAAGGCATCCATCGGAAGATGCCCGAGCACGACCCATTGGCCCCTCAATCCCCGTGTCCAAGGTACCAGGATCCTGCGCAAGCACAGATCGAATATGAAACAAATGCAAAGTGACTTGCTCGATACTTTGGAAGATAGTCAAAGGATGCTAAAAGGATAAGCGGTCAACATTATGCAAAAGCAATCAATATTGACAGTGTCCATATTATGATATGTGTCCATGGTGCCCATTGGAATCTATTCAGATATTTTAGAATAATTAAGAACGAGATATGAAAGAACATGTCAATTACAGCATTTTGGAACACGGTTCATGCCTTGCTTAGGCCTGGTTTATGCCTTGTGTACGACTTGTTTACACCTTATTCATCTTAGGATATGCTCTCGGCCACGGACAAAACTGCTCCAAGAGGCTCCCAGAGTGGAGGGAGTGAAGGGAGTGGAAGCAATGGTTGCAGACATGGTCCATACTTGTTATGGAGATTTTTGAGGAGGGATGGGCTTTTGAAGCGGCTTGAGTCACTCCGACAGGGTTTCAGATCATGGTAGTCAGTCTCGCCACAGCTGGTGAGGGGACACTTCTTAAAGTTTCAAACTGAAAGATATGGGCAACATCCATCATTAAGGACCAAAACCAAAATCGGAAGGCATCGGACCGAACTTCCCCCCGACATGAACCAAATTGTTCCGAGACTAAACTTTTCAACAGCAGTGATTGTTGGGTTTCATTCAATCTCTGGTTCTTGGAGTGGTGTCTCCTTTTGCCAAGCCCAAAAACCGGAACAGAACCGTAACACGTAACCTAAATGGATCACACCATCCAACACCCGCTATTTGGATTTATTAAAGGATGCATAGGTAGAGATAATCTCCTAGTATCTCCTAGTATACATTTCTTGCGCCGCCAGCCTCCAACTCGATGAAGGTGTTCCTCAGGATGAGGCGTCCTGCAACCTGGTATCGCTCTGACTTGCCCACCCAAAGATGCTGCCGGGTGAGCAACAATGCTGTGATAACTTGTGATATCGTATCAGGCTACTTGGGGAAACGTATATACATATATATATATATAGTATCATTCTTAGGATACCTTGGAGTAGTGCAAAGAAATAGGATAACATATGTAAATATATGTAATATCTCGGATGATGCAATTGAAATTACGATAGCTCGGAGAGGGGCTGAGCAAAGGCGAAGATTGCACTAGTGCAATGGACTCTTGACGAGTCTTGGAATTGCCTGCATGTGGAGACTAGGCTACTGTTCTAGGCTGAAGCTCTCGACCAATACAAATGCATGAAACCCTTCGAAACTGTTTGAAACCCACTGAAATTCAAATGTATATAGTATTGGTATGTATTGGTAGCATTTGCCTTTGCGATCCTTTGCGTATTCTATTGTTTTCATCCATGTTTGTGTGTGGATGGCCCAACCTGACTGTTCTTTGTTTGGCTGTCCGCAGTCGTTAGTTTCCGCTAGTTCCCACCTCTGGGCCCATTGCCATGGCCCTCCCGCTACGGGTTTGACCGAGTCAACCTTTGCGGGGGCCCTCAGGAACTTGAGCCAAGAGATGTACATGAACTTCATGAACTATCATCAGCTTGCCATGCTCCAGAATCCGTCCAACATCTGAGGCATGTTTCAGGTATGGAAATCATTTCACGAAACAGCTAAGACCTGCTAAGACCACAAGACTACAAGACATTACAAGACCACATAGAACCAATATGCACCCTTTTTGTTCCGCTGCAACTGTGGGTCGAAAACGTGTGCTGCATGTCCTGCACTAGAGCAAAGCAGCGCGCCTTAGTGCCATCCGTAATCATTCGGTTTTAGTGATGGTGATCGCAAGTGATCACTGCAAGTAGCTTCCCAATGCTGCATTCATTGTGGTCACAGCTTTAGAATTTGGCAAACAGAAAGCTTGAAACTAGGGGCTTTCACAATATAGATGATAGCGTACAGACTTTAGGGAAGCGCTTTGGAGGTTCTTAGTTCTCGAGAGCTATGGCTGGAGTTTCATGCTTTCCAAAACAAAGTAGCCAAAACTATCCAAAGCTTTTGATTTTAAGTTGTTGCGCTATGTTGTGGTGATCCTGGGTCATGTTGAGTCCGACGTTTTTGATCCCGTTTTCTTGATTCTCAGATTCTCATTCTTCATTCATTCTTCCGTTGGTGCATGCTGAACTTTTGCCGATTTTGGCACTTCCTGGTGCAGGCTGATTTCACTAGACCATATTGTGTGGCAGGCTGATTTCACTAGACCATTCAAGCACAACGGGTTTGCCTACAAACATGTACAAACCAACAAAATCTGCTCACAGAACTGACCAAACATTTGGGTATGTATCTACTCGAAGTTGTGCACCAAAAGGACTATGACATAACTGACATAACATGAGATAACTATGAAAACAGAAGCGCAATAATATGTTCTAGATCTTGTCATTATAGATTTTTATCACTTGTTCAGAATCTGTGTGCGTGGTAAAGAACGAGAAGCTACGTTGGTTAGCCAAAGTTCCGCATTTAAATTTAGAGCTTGGCATGTGCACTGGGCATCGCACCTTCTTTGGTGTCGAGCAGGAAATCCAATGCATCGTCTGGGTTCTGAAATCGTCCCAGCCTCAGATTCTGTGTTTCGTTATGCCGTTATGAGAATCAGCACTGGGTCGCTAGCCCGCTAGCAGATCTGGCACCCCCCACCTTGTGATCCCCGGTCCCGGTACTGGGGATCATGTAGGCATATGCGGAATCAGCGGATTCATGGCGCTCAAGTTCGAAGAACCATGAAAAACCAACCACCTGTAGAATTTCTAGTGGCCTTACTGCCTGAGAACTTCAAGGCTGACTTTCTCAGGGCTTGAGATTGCATGAATATCATGAATCATACAGAAGAAAACCAAACCAAACACGCTTCAAAAATAGATATACACACCCCTTCAATGCAACAGACTTCTGCCATCTTCTGCCACAGTTTCAGCACTGTTCTTGTGTGAACTAGGACTCTTGGCAAATCGTACTGAAACATCAACCAACTTCGCTGCAGCGTTCTCAATGCCTTGAAATAGCTTTGACTTGGCTTCTCTTGGCTCTCCGGCGCTGCAATGCAAGCCTGTTTGCAATCTGTAAATCAATGCAGCGGTTTGCAACACTGGTATGGGTGACTAGGTATGACTAGGCAGTCTGTCAGCCAAGTTTGCCCTTCCAGGCTACAAAGGGCTTGCCTGCTTACAAAAATGCAACAATATATACTGTAGATTGAACATCCTTGATCAACCTGGATCTTCCAACAATCTATTGTCTTGATGAGGAGAGAACCTGTGCATAATCTGTTTGCAAGGATCATAAACAGGAAGTTTCACCATTGTCCGAGCCATTGTCCAAGGAAGAATGTCTATTCTGAGAACGCCACGTCCAATGGCAACTCATAAACAAGTAGCTGCGCCAGGGCGTCCTTGCGACATTTGTAATAGTCTTCGTTCACAGCTCCCTGCCCTGGGTTCCTTGAACCTTCTTGAACCTCCTTAAACCTTCTCGCTTCCTTGACCAGAACAAGAATTCCGCAACACACCATAAGACATTATAGACATCATAAAACATAAAAAAACAAAAACGTATTACAACACATTCGAAACAATTACATCATGATACATCATGTACATCCATTACAAAACATGAAACTTCATGTCATCTCTCCAGAACCCAGGTCAACCTGGCGCCCACCCTGCAATCTCCTCGTAGAATGCATTGTCTGAACAGCCCTCCTTGGAAGCATCAGTTGTTTAGATTTGCTTAAGGAGTTGCTAAGTTGCCACAGAGTCTAAATTAGTCTAAGGATGCGGCAAACGGCAAATCTTCTGAGTGACAACTTTCCTTTTGAAATTCACCAGCAACTTTGGCTAGCTCCGCCAGTTTGACTTCCGCGGCCAAACGGGCTTGGTCTGCCCCAACTTTTGCAGCAAATGAAACTCGGACAACGCTTTCCAGAAGCGCCTGCTCCACCTGTCCACCAAAAGCGCCTACTCCAGCAAAATCTAAACGCTGTTCTTTCTGTCCGCCCCGGCGCTCTTCCTCTCGGCGAGGCACTTCCTTTATTGCTTCTTCCCAAGCCACTTCTGACTCCTCCACTCTTGCTGCATCTTCCTGTAAAAGTCTGACCTTTCTTGCCAGCCTTGCTTCTTCCGCTCTTCTTGCTTCCTCTGCAAGTCTGGCCTCTTCTGCTAGCCTTGCTTCTTCCGCTCTTCTTGCTTCCTCTGCAAGTCTGGCCTCTTCTGCTAGCCTTGCTTCTTCCGCTCTTCTTGCTTTCTCTGCAAGTCTGGCCTCCTCTGCTAGCCTTGCTTCTTCTGCTCTTCTTGCCTCTGCAAGTCTGGCCTCTTCTGCTAGCCTTGCTTCTTCTGCTCTTCTTGCCTCTGCAAGTCTGGCCTCTTCTGCTAGCCTGCTTCTTCCGCTCTTCTTGCTTCCTCTGCAAGTCTGGCCTCTTCTGCTAGCCTTGCTTCTTCCGCTCTTCTTGCCTCCTCTGCAAGTCTGGCCTCATCTGCTAGCCTGGCTTCTTCCGCTCTTCTTGCCTCTGCAAGTCTGGCCTCTTCTGCTGCTAGCCTTGCTTCTTCTGCTCTTTTTGCCTCCTCTGCAAGTCTGGCCTCTTCTGCTAGCCTTGCTTCTTCTGCTCTTCTTGCCTCCTCTGCAAGTCTGGCCACTTCTGCCAGCCTTGCTTCTTCTGCTAGCCTTGCTACTTCTGCCTCTTCTGCTAGCCTTGCTTCTTCCGCTCTTCTTCCTTCCTCTGCAAGTCTGGCCTCTTCTGCTAGCCTTGCTTCTTCCGCTCTTCTTGCTTCCTCTGCAAGTCTGGCCTCTTCTGCTAGCCTTGCTTCTTCCGCTCTTCTTGCTTCCTCTGCAAGTCTGGCCACTTCTGCTAGCCTGGCTTCTTCTGCTCTTCTTGCCTCTGCAAGCCTGGCCTCTTCTGCTAGCCTTGCTTCTTCCGCTCTTCTTGCTTCCTCTGCAAGTCTGGCCTCTTCCGCTAGCCTTGCTTCTTCTGCTCTTCTTGCCTCCTCTGCAAGTCTGGCCTCTTCTGCAAGTCTGGCCTCTTCTGCTAGCCTTGCTTCTTCCGCTCTTCTTGCTTCCTCTGCAAGTCTGGCCTCTTCCGCTAGCCTTGCTTCTTCTGCTCTTCTTGCCTCCTCTGCAAGTCTGGCCTCCTGTGCAAGTCTGGCCTCTTCTGCCAGCCTTGCTTCTCCTGCCTCCTCTGCTAGCCTTGCTTCTTCCGCTCTTCTTGCTTCCTCTGCAAGTCTGGCCTCTTTTGCTTGTCCTTCTGCTTTTTGTGCAGCCATGGTGAGTTTGCAGTATTTTGGCAAATTGTTGTTGCTCCAGTCAGTGTCGAAGTTATCACCAGGTTCCTTCACAAACATGGAAGTTCGTGCAGAATCAATGCCTTCAAAGAAATTTTGGAGGCATCTGATTTGATGTTTGGAGAGACTGAGAGAAGAATCCCAAGTTCTTGAAACTGGTGCAGAAACATTGACATGGAATGCAGTCCTCGTAGTGGGCAAACAGGCTAGTGACACACAGCCTTTGACCTCATCTATGGCACTGAATAATGACACCGAGCATATTGCTTTGTATCGTCTTGCTTGACCACTGAAGATGTTTGGTAACATCAATGAGCATCAATGAGCATCAAAGGAATATCAATGAATATCAACGAATATCAATGATACAATAGTGCATGTTCAAATCTAGTCACCGCTTGAGTCCCCTGAAATTCAAGAAGCGTCAGTGCCAAGTCCGGCATTCCATGAATCTCATGGGGGTACCATCAAATCAGAAGAGACCAGGCAAGAAAAGTATAGAAATGTCATTGCATGTCCAGTTCATGTGGGAGTGTCCGATTATGGGGTATCAACTTGCTATTGTAATAGATAAAGTTAAATGATCATTAACCTTCGGATTTGGGAGTACAGTACCCAATTTAAAATTTCAGACAACCCCAAGTCAAGTTGAACTGCTTACTCCGATCCCAAGCTGAAGGAAAATGCAGGCAGGCAGAATGCTACACACACACACAGCAAATAGTGTTTCTTTTCCATGCATCATCATTCCTTGTAACGGCAAGGCACACAAAAAACATTGAAAAGATTCTATCACCATTTCATAGCTTGTGCTGTCAACCTGGCTTTGACCCGCTATGTGTTGCTAAGCCAATCTCATGTATAATGTATTAGTTAATGTATGACACTGACACTGTTCAGCAGCCCTGCAAAGATTGTTTGAAAGGGAACAGTTCTCCCCTTCCCGGGAGTGACTTCCATTGCCCGCGTTCCAAGCCTTCTTCTGAGTCCAACAAGAATTCAAGGCATTTGTCAATATCACCGAAGCGCGTCAGTGTCACCTGCAACAAGGAAACGGAACCTTCGGAGTTCAAGAATCACTTGTGTCGAAAAACAGCAATCCGTCCGTCCCGTCCGTCCATCCATCCGGATATACATACTGTTACATACATTCAAGATATAAAATTAAACATATGTTAAACTATGTTATATTCAATATGTATATATATATATAATATGTATATATATATATATAATATATGTGTAAACATATGTGTATATGTTGAGGTACGCGTATCACTTTGGTCGCCTCATGGCGCATCACTTTGGGCGCCCAACTAAAATGGCACACTTGTATATATATATATATGTATATATGTATAGGTACATTATATATATATTATATGTATATAGACATCTGTTTTGACACACAACCTTCACAATCTATCTTGGCCCTGGTTGGTTGCTGGCACGACATTCCACATTATTTCATGCATGACGGTGGTCACCTGGCACGCAGCCAAGGGAAGGTCATAGGCTAGCAACAATGCCATGAGGTCAGCTTCGGTGGTCTGGATAGCCTCAGCTATTGCAATGTCTCCGACAGTCAACAAGAATTGAGATGCAGTCACATTCAATCGTATCTTGACATATCTTGATATATCTTAATATATATATATATATACACATACATATTTTGCATTGTTGTTTCCAAACGAATACACAATAATATCCCAAAGTAGACCCTGTTAGAATGCCCCTGAGCACTCTTTCGGCTGGACTCCAAAGCCTTTGGTGGGATTGATGCAGTCTTTGGCTGGGTGAGAACTCGGTGAGAACTACAAACGTCCAAGCCTGCGGAAGAAACTTGCCAACTTGCCAGGGCATTTACTGAAGATCTCCATTTAGATCTTTTGGATATGTCTTGATCCATTTTGAAGGATAGGATGATAGGATGATCTTCAAATCAAGGCTGCAATGACTCAGTCTACCAGGTGCACAAGCAGTTCAGTGTCTCTTTATCTGTCAGCACAACCATGGTCGGGTTTCAAATCTGGCTTTAACATCTAACAAGATTGTTCAGTTGGGCTTTCTGACATGGCTCCCATAGCCCATAACATGTTTGCTTGTAATTGTCATGGTTATTGATATATCTAGCTATGCGTGATATTGCGTGGTTCTCAGTGCACGGATGGATTTTCAGCCTGCAAGGTGGATTAAGAGTCGGTTGATGTCGGTTGTATTGTCATTCATTGTCTGTGGATGTCTGTGGATCATCTCATGTCGTCCTGACCCAATACGGCGGCCATGGCACAAAGCCACGTGGCGTGTCTGTACTTGAACTCCAACCACTCTCCTGACAGCGGCTAACCTCAGATCCGTCGGGCTTTGCGTTGCATTGTATGCTTGGCATTGTGCTGTGATTGTGGCCATTTGTGGCCTCTGTGCTCCAAATCCTTTTCATGAAGTGTATCAAAGAGTCTCAGCAAGCTCTCTCCCACAACTTTCACTTTCCCTGGCCACCAAAAATGCAATCAGTATCATGAATCATTCAGTACCAATAATTATCAATCGGTCATTTCTGAGAACGAGTTTGGCAGCTCTTCCCGAAAGTCCCTGCATCCGCCCTTTCAGAGAACACAAAGCAGTGAATCTTGACGAGGGCACTGCAACATCAGCATCGGAGCTGCCTGGGCAGTGCAAAAGGTTCAAAAAGACTCAAAGGCCAAACGAACAAAGCCACTGTCAATCGGACAAGTTAATTGGTATATAACTTTCGGTCTCTTTGTGGCTATGCATGATGTGGTCGGGAAAGTCTTGATTTATCCTTGCTTTGCACGCTCTCGGCTAGAGTCGTGCACACCCATTGTCGATTCACTTCTGATTTTTGTCCAACTATGTCCAAGTGCTCGGCAATTGTTTGACTGCTGGTCCATTGTGTCCATAGCAAGTGAGAAGCTGTTTGCACTAGCTGCTGTCAGTCACAGTCAGAGTGTTCCAATAGACTGGAAGGAACATGTTGCAATTCTATGCAATTCTAGATTCTCGCAGTGATCCTGCATGCAAAACCTTTTTGTTCCCTCTCTTTTGCCTGCACCCATTAGGGAGCGGTTCATGAAATTCACGGAAAGACATGACACTTCATTTTCTAATGGCAGAAATATCACATATATACATTTTTCAAGAATTCTTGTTCTTTTATATCTTTTATGTTATTTTCATCTATTTTCTGTGTTATTCTACCTTTTTCTGCTGGCTTCACGGCATGTGCTCAATAATCGGCATGACAAGATGATGCACTTGTGTTGACGCACGGCAGAGGCCAAAGACGAGATAGGAAAGGCAGGAGCGAGTGAATGATGAAAAACATTGAAAAACAATAAGGAAGGTACAGTAGCCTAGTGTGAAAGCAATGAAACCCTTGAACAACTCTTGAATCAGCTTAGCGAGATTTTGTTTAACCTTGCACTTGATATATTCTGGGCTTCCACACTGGCAGGGCTGCTGCTTGGCAAAGGATCTGACGGACTGGTGCTCATATGAGACACATGACGCCGAAGCTCCTTATCCCAGTGAGAGGTTTGTTCAGGAAAGAGGCAAAGGCGGCTAAAACATCTGCTCACAAGCACGGTACTTAAGTTACATCAGGCGGGAAAAGTCACATCATCCCCATGGCAAGGCGGCAATACAGAAAAGTCACATCAGGTAGTGGGAAGTCACATCAGGGAAGAAGAATCACTATGGCACAGCCTGTTTCATCTATAATTGGAGATTTAGTTCAAAGTAGCCGAAGCACAGCGATGATTTTGAAGGGTACAAGTTAATACAAATAAATTCTCGGCAGCTAATCCTATTGGATTTGAACATATTATATACATATATTGATGTCCTGCGTCGCGTGACCAAATCAAACCCTGCAGGTGAGCAGCAGGTGAGCAGCAGCAGGTAAGCGGGAGCAAGCAGCAGCAAGCAGCAGCAAGGAGTAGCAAGCAGCAGGCTAGCAGCAGGCAAGCAGCAGGTGAGCAGCAGGTGAGCAGCAGGTGAGCAGCAGGTGAGCCGCAGCAAGCAGCAGGCAAGCAGCAAGCAAGCAGCAACCAGAGTTTGCCCCCTTGAAAGAATGATCAAATATAATTAAGTTTAAAAAATCCAGGCGCACGGCCCCAAAACAATGAAATTGTTCAATTACTAAAAGTTGTGGTGATGCCAAACTTAAACTTTTTCCAGGCGCACGGCCTCCCGATACGACTTTTACGAGCTGATACGACTTAACGCTAGCGCTTGTCATGACAGCAACGATCGAGAAAACCAAGTCAAAACCCTCTAGGTGTGAGTTGGGGAACCTGCGAATGAATGCCTAAAGATCATACTTATGAATTTAGATCATACTTATGAATTTAAAGGCTTGTAATCTGTATATATATATATATGTATGTATATATAATTACAGTATATATGTAATGATATGCACGTATTTTGTGTATGGATGTGCTAGTATTCAATGAACCACTGTGAATGCGTGACGTCTGAGACCCTTGGCAGATCCCACCAACCACTTGCCACTGATCAAGACTCATCTTCATCAATCATCGAGTCTGGGTCCAGTGGAGCTGGCTTTGCATCATGGGGCTCCTGCGCAGTGTTGCAGGATCTCCAGCAAGTTTGGAAATATGCGCAAACGCAGACTTTATGTGCGTCCAAAAGCATTCTGTGAGGAAACTGCTGTGGTTTGCATACTCTTGTCCGGTCTGTGCAAACAAATCTATATTGTTTTTTGGTGGCAGGCACAATACTTTATCGCTCTAGACATGTCATCATCTTAGTTGTTTGTCAATCCGATTAGGCATGCTGCGTCACGCGCAACATTTGGCGAGGTTGCTGCAGGCTGTGGCATGTCTTCTTGCGTGGCCCTGTCGTCCAGACAGCTTCTACGGAGTGTCTTGCAATAGTGTCTTGCAAGAACTTTTTCGCAAGTCCGCCAAGTAAGATAGCATTTTTGTTGCCTTTGTTTGTTTTTGCTCTTGTTCTGGTTCTTGGTTGATTGTTGGATGTCCAAGCATGCCAAAACCAAACCATGCCATGCAACATCTGAAACACAATGAAACCACAAAAGCCAAAGGCCGAGAGCCAAGAAGCTCCCAAAGCTCAAAACCAGAAAAGCAAAAAAAAACAAAAGCATGCAAAAGCCAAGAAACCCCTTCCGCCCTTCCTTCCTTCTTTCCTTCCATCTCCTCTGCATTGGCCTGCTTCAGAGCTTTACTGTCTCCTCCTTGCCTGTATTTTCCTTTCTTATATTTTTGCTTGGGTCGTTTGATTACTCCCCATCTTGCCAGTGTGTCGAAGCCTGATGCAGGGTGTCAACTCACCTATATACACTGCAAACATATTCAGGCAAACGTCCTGAGACTGGGATTTACAGTACTGCTAAAGACTTTAGATCCCTTTGGACGTTTTCGGATTAAGCGTCTTTTCCGGCAGCCCAGCACACCAACAATCTCTTGGCTCCTTGCCGTTCATGGCATCGCAAATCTGTAGTCTGCTCTTGATCCAATTTCGAACCTGCATCTGGGCATAAAATGGTGAGACAGCTTCAAGCACTGGATGTGTGTATTGTGAGATGTACGAGTATAATTAGTGGTCGTGTTAGCAACGTGTCGCACCTAGCTGACCCTTATGATCATTGATTTCGCTTAATTGCCAGTATCCTCTTCAAGAGCGGACAGGTCAGGCCAGTTTGGCAGTGTTCAGTCGCACTGTATGGCTGCCTCTGCCATCTCTGATTTTCTTCCATGACGCGCTTCGAACTGTTTTCCCTCTCTCCGCGGCTTGCTCTTCGGAGCACCCCCTGCTAAACAATAGTTGCTGGTGGAATGCAAAGATCCATTGGAATTTCGGAATCCCCCCAAAAAAAAGTCAAAAAATTCCACACTGAATCCAGGTGATCTGTCCCCTGCAGGGTGGCCAGCCTCCAGAAGCATGTCTTCCGAGATTGTGTGGCCAACACCTTCTATCGTGGCCACGGGTTCACTGCATAGGGGAGCACCCGGCCACAAAGAACATCGAGTGCAAATGCACAATTCACGAGTAAATACGATATAAATCAATAATAATCAATATAATAATTATTATAATACAATCATGAATTGAACACAGAAAAATGTAAACTGTCATTACGGACGCATTGCATACAAGATCATACAAGGATACAAGTATACACAAAACATTGAAAACTGTGAATATCGCTGCTTCCTTCATTGCTGGTATCTTGCAAGTGCTTGGCTGGATAATCCCTGGCAACATTACAGATGTTTTTCGTTTGACATCGTTTGACCATGTTTGACCTATGGGAATTGTATGAACTTCTTCCCCCGCCTTCATAGGTGGAGAACTGGACCTCGCAGCCATACTGTCGAAGCCGTTCAACTGACTCCAAGGCAGCGTTTGCTTTGACCATACCTCAGGCGACCAACGTCCGGAAGAAAATTATTCAAAACTATTCGAAACTATCCACTCCCAGTATATAAACATACAAATCTACAAACCAATAAAGGCACAATAGCAGCTGAAAAGCACAACCTCTCGCGCTAAAGCCGGTGATGCCAGGTGTTCGGGTTGAAAATAGTTGAATAGAGAGCAAAAATATCCTGTCGAGGGGCCATCTGTTGCACCATGGCATTGAAGAGTCGGCACAGTCTGGACCTTGCCGGAAAGCTGCGGCGGGCCGTGTGTGCCCAGCAGCGCCAATCCACCTGGCCGTGCCAAATTTGCACAGTGTAGTAAGATGTAGTAAATAGTAACATCTAGTAAGTAGATGTAACATGATGCAACTAGTGTAGGTAGTCTGATTAGTTTGATTGGTAGGCAGCAAATGTACCAATTTGCGTCATCTGATCAAAGTGCATGACATCCCTGTGCGATGAAGACTTTAGTCCATCATTTCTACTGAGGAATCTCTGCAAGGACATGCATACGTGTACACGCACATGCAATGTATATTGTGATATAGGTGTACAGGATTGTACAGGCATATCATGGTACAAGTATATCCAATCAGTATATCAGTAATTATATATATAATATATATATAGTATTATATAGTCATCCTGGAGTAGATAGAATCCAGTTTCGTAGGGGGGGTTATTTTTTTTGAAAAAACCAAGGGTTTTCAATCTAAACTATATCTTCGGACCCCCTAGAAATCTAAACTACTAGGTATATCTTCGGACCCCCTAGATAGAATATTCCAAAATCTACTCCAGGATGCTCAAGCTCAAAATGTGTTTTTTTTTCCTTTCATTTTCAAAACCTTCTAACTTCATTTTTTTTCAAAGTTTCCTTCTCAAACAGCTGCAAAAATGAACTTTGGATGGTAAGATCGTGGATTCCAATTTGTTCATGCCATGTTCCTTCCAAGTTTCCTTTTCAAACAGCTGCAAAAATGAACTTTGGATGCTAAGATCGAGGACTCCTACTGTTTTCATGTCCTTTTCCTTTCACAGTTTCCCATTCAAACAACTGCAATTATGAACTTTGGATGGTAAGATCGTGGATTCCAACTTTTCTCCTGCCATTTTTCTTTCCAAGTTTCCCTTTCAAACAGCTGCAAGAATGAACTTTGGATGGTAAGGTGGTGGATTCCTACTTTTCGCATTTCCTTTTCCTTTCACAGTTTTCCATTCAAAGACCTGCAGTTATGATGGAGGGTAAGATGGTGGATTTCAACTTTTCTCATGCCATTTTCCTTTCAAAGTTTCTGTTCAAACTACAGCTCCAAGAATGAACTTTGGGTGGGTAGATGTGGAGGAAGGGGCAGGGCGCACCACAAATACACGCTTAATTCCAAGCATCCTCTAAGAAAAGCACTCTTTTCATAGTTCTAGTGGATATTCTATCTATAGTTTTGCGCAGCTGTCCTAGCTCAGCACTAGGGAGGGAGAACTTTGGATGGTCGATCTTGGATTCCTACTTTTCTCTACTTTTCTCATCCCCTTTTCCTTTCACGGTTTTCTTGTCACAAACCTGCAAGACTGAACTTTGAATGGTAAGATCTTGGATTCCTACTTTTCTAATGCCATTTTCCTCTTAACGTTTCCTTGCAAACAGCTCCAAGAATGACTTTTGATGGGTAGATGTGGAGGAAGGGGCAGGGTGCACCACAAGTACATGCTTAGTACATTGGTACATGCTTAATTCCAAGGGTAAGATCGTGGATTCCTTCTTTTCTCATCACACTTTCCTTTCGTTGTTTCTTTTCAGAAACCTGCAATTTCAACTTTGGATGGTAAGATCTTGGATGCCTACTTTTCTAATACCATTTTCCTTTTAATGCTTCCTTTCAAACAGCTCCAAGAATGACTTTTGATGGGTAGATGTGGAGGAAGGGGCAGGGTGCACCACAAATGCATGCTTAGCACATTGGTACATACTTAATTCTAAGCATCCGTTAAACATTCTGTCTTTTCATGGTTCTAAAGGATATTCTATCTATAGTTTTGCGCAGCTGTCCCAGCTCAGCACTAGGAGGGAGAACTTTGGATGGTCGATCTTGGATTCCTACTTTTCTATACTTTTCTTCCCTCCTTTTCCTTTCACAGTTTTCTATTCAAAAACCTGCAACACTGAACTGAACTTTACATGGTAAGATCGTGGATTCCTTCTTTTCTCATACCATTTTCCTTTCGTTGTTTCTTTTCGAAAACCTGCAATTTCAACTTTGGATGGTAAGATCTTGGATTCCTACTTTTCTAATGCCATTTTCCTCTGAACGGTTCCTTGCAAACAGCTCCAAGAATGACTTTTGATGGGTAGATGTGGAGGAAGGGGCAGGGTGCACCACAAGTACATGCTTAGTACATTGGTACATGCTTAATTCCAAGCATCCTTTAAACATTCAGTCTTTTCATACTTCTAGAGGATATTCTATCTATAGTTTTGCGCAGCTGTCCTGGCACAGCACTAGAAAAAATGAACTTTGGATGGTCGATCTTGGATTCCTACTTTTCTATACTTTTCTCATCTCCTTTTCCTTTCACGGTTTTCTTGTCACAAACCTGCAAGACTGAACTTTGAATGGTAAGATCGTGAATTCCTTCTTTTCTCATCACACTTTCCTTTCGTTGTTTCTTTTCAGAAACCTGCAATTTCAACTTTGGATGGTAATCTGGTAAGATCTTGGATTCCTGCTTTTCTAATGCCACTTTCATTTCAAACTTTCCTTTCAAAAAGCTCCAAGAAGAAGGGGCAGGGTGCACCACAAATACATGCTTAGTTCCAAGCACCCTTTAAAAAATCAGTCTTTTCATAGTTCTATTGGATATTCTATCTATAGTTTTGCGCAGCTGTCCTAGCACAGGACTGGGGAGAAAGAACTTTGGATGCTCTATCTTGGATTCCTACTTTTCTCATCTCCTTTTCCTCTCACAGTTTTCTAGGCAAAAACTTGCAAGACCGAACTTTGAATGGTAAGATCTTGGGTTCCTTCTTTTCTCATCCCATTTTCCTTTCGTTGTTTCTTTTCAAAAACCTGCGCTGTCAACTTGTCAACTTTGAATGGTAAGATCTTGGATGCCTACTTTTCTACTGCCATTTTTCTTTTAAGTTTCCTTTCCAACAGCTCCAAGAATGAACTTTGGATGGGTAGATGTGGAGAAAGGGGCAGGGTGCACCACAAATACATGCTATACATCCATTCTAAGCATCCTTTAAACATTCTGTCTTTTCATGTTTCTAAAGGATATTCTATCTTTCGTTTTGCGCAGCTGTCCTGGCACAGCACTAGCAAAAATAAACTTTGGATGGTCGATCTTGGATTCCTACTTTTCTATACTTTTCTCATCTCCTTTTCCTTTCACAGTTTTCTATTCCAAAACCTGCAAGTCTGAACTTTGAATGGTAAGATCGTGGATTCCTTCTTTTCTCATCCCATTTTCCTTTCGTTGTTTCTTTTCAAAAACCTGCGCTGTCAACTTGTCAACTTTGAATGGTAAGATCTTGGATGCCTACTTTTCTACTGCCATTTTCCTTTTAATGTTTCGTTTCGAACAGCTCCAACAATGACTTTTGATGGGTAGATGTGGAGGAAGGGGCAGGGTGCACCACAAATACATGCTTAATTCCAAGCATCCTTCAAACATTCTGTCTTTTCATGGTTCTAAAGGATATTCGATCCATAGTTTTGCGCAGCTGTCCTAAGCACAGCACTGGGTAGGAAGAACTTTGGATGCTCGATCTTGGATTCCTACTTTTCTGTACTTTTCTCATCTCCTTTTCCTTGCACAGTTTTCTATTCAAAAACCTGCAAGACTGAACTTTGAAAGAGGATGACCCTATACCTGCAGGAAACCAATGGCCCAGCGGGGGGGGGGTGTCTAACTGGAAAGTTTCAGGGTTTCCAATGGTCCTGGTGCCTGCCTATTCATTGCTAAAGCAAGAGTAACTTCAGCTAGCACAGCTAGCTTTCGTGATAATCATAATATCTATGACACATGTCGACCTAGGCTTTCCCTGACTTTGCTTTGCTTCAAAGGAATCCGCAGTTGTCCTGGCCTATCTGCCACGGTGCGCGTAAGGCGGTGAAGGCTGCCAGGCTACCACCGGCAGAAAACCCTACGAAGAGAAAACGTGAAGGACCCAACTGGAACAACTTCATCTCCTGGCGGATTTTGGCGGATTCTTTTCTTCTGAGCCAAAGCTGATCAAACTGAAAACACAAACTCCACAGCAACATTGAATGTGATGCGCAGTTTTGCGGTGCTATGCCATGCCTTTACAAGAGCACCTTGGGAACCGTATTTGACTATTTGGGAATAGACTTGGAAACCAAATGTGGACAACTGAGACAACGTAGACAGCTCAAACAATGTGGACAACTTAGACAACTTGTCACAAAAATTTTGCGACTCATCCAACATCATTCAACTGCTCCGCGTGCCCCATGTGCCCCGTACTGTAACCGGCTTCCGTCGCTCCGACTCCACGAAGTCAATCAGCTCGTTTGATGATGTCTGTCAGGATGTGTCAGGGTATGATGCTTCTGCATGGTGTTGCTGCACCCATTTGAAGCAACTGTAGCAGCGGCAATGGCTTGAGATACTGAGATTTCATATGAAGATTTCATATGTCATTCGATTTCTGCAATAGGTGGGTTTGCGGCTTCTCAGGAGAGTGGTACTTTTTGGTCATCCGAGGCCAACTCGCCAGTACAAAATAGTACAAATATACAAAATTTATGTAACAAAGATTTTAATGTGTTATGTTGATTTTATGACACAAAACCACTCAGTCGCTTATATAACTTATATGATTTTTTTTATTTTTATTTTTTAATTTTTGTTATTTTTTGTTCACCTTCAGGATCTTTCAGGAACGCTGTCATCATCCCCAAAGGCCTCCATGCCGTCAGGAAGATCCCCTGCAAACTTGGCGCGATGTGTTTTGTCGGCCTCTTTACAGTGTCTATACAGGTTGTTCGTACATATCCTTTCTACAAACAACTGGTGGAAGTGATCGCGTCCATTCCATACCCGTGGCGGTTGGTAATAATATGTAATGATATGTAAGTTTAGAAGGCAAACTTCCGACATCTTCCGACAATATGGGCAAATCAAAAGCAGAGATGGGAAGAGTCAGAGAAGAGAAGAGAAGAAGAAAAAATATCAAAAAGAGAAAGTCTCCGAAGAAAGAAGATCCAGGTGCGCGAAAAGGTAGGAAAGTGGCAAAACGCTGTTTTTCCAATGGTTTGTGGCCGGGGGGGTCGAAAAGTAGGCTCGCTAAAGCGGCGGGTGCGGAGCCATGTGGTCAAATGAGAGATGAAAAATTGCACGCCGTTGTGGCGCGAAGCACATATAAGCACATGTCCAAGTCAAAATGTACAAAACACATCAGTTTTTGAACACTTTTAGAAGTTGAGATGTCGCAAAAAGTGCACGTTTTGAAGTCAAATTCTACAAGACACCACATGTACGCGCCACTTTTGGACGTTGAAGCGTCGTTTTGCGTGGCAGGCGCAAGGGATTGTGCACCTTGTCAAAAGTGAGCAGAACGTGAGGGTTTTGTGGCATTTCCAAAAACGATGGCAGGCGTGGGGCATTTGAAGAGGATCTGCAAAGATGCATTTTCCGTGGCAGGCGCTGTGCAAGAGACATGCATCAGAGCTGTTAGGAGGTCAGTGCGCTGATTTCCTGAGAGGGATTGCATTTCGGAGCATCAGGTCTGTAGGTTTGCTAAGATGATTTTGCGTGACAGGTGCTGCACTTCGTGGCAGGCGCAGAACTTTAGACAGGTGGAATGGAAAAATCGCAAACCGCATTGGTACGAGGCCATCAGCTCTGCACTCAACTTTCCATGTTTGAAGGAAGTCTCACAGAATTGCTTCGTTTTTGATGTTGTGAACTTTGACAAATGAGGAAGTCTCGCAGAATTGTTTCGTTTTTGATGTTGTCAAGTTCAAAAATTGAGGAAGTCTCGCAGAATTGCTGCGTTTTCAAGCTTGCAGGTAGACAGGCAGACAAACAGATAGATAGATAGATAGATAGATAGATAGACAATTACAACTACAACTACGACTACCACTACACTACACTACTGCTACAACTACAAATAGAAACAACTACGCTACATGACACTACACTAATTACACTACACTATATGCACTAATTACATCTAATTACACTACGCTACACAAGTTACACCAACAACTACAACAACAACTACTACCACAGCTACAACTACAATTACAACTACATTCCACAACACGACAATACACTGATTACATTGCATTACACTACAACTACAACTGCAGCTGCAACTGTAATTGTAACTAGCACTACAATACACCACACTACACTACACTACACTATTCTACACAACATACTACGCTACACTACATTACACTACACTAGGCTAATTACACTGCACTACACCACAACTACAGCTACTCTACCTTACACTAGACTACGCTACACTATACCACACTACACTACACAACACTACATCACTACATTGCATTACATTACGCTACAGCTGCAACTCCAACAGCAACCGCAACTAGAACTACCACTACATTACACTAGACTAGGCTGCACTACACTAACTGCACTACACTGCACTACGACTGCAACTACACTACTTTACAATACACTACACTAGACTACACTACACCATGTCACACTACAGTGCACAAAACTGCAATACACTACATACACTACACTATACTAATTACACCACACCACAACTGCAACTGCAACTGCAACTACACGACACTAATTACACTACATCACAACTACAACTCCGCTACACTACACTACAACATACTACAACTACAACTACAACTGCACTACACCACACCACATCCGGCAGTTGTGGTGAGGTGACCACTGCAACCATTGCAACCACTCCAAAAACGCAACTCCAACCACCTTTCGGTCGATCAGTGGTCAGTGGATGAGCTCCGCCATCCATGATTCACAACAACTCACCTCTCCTATAGGTTTCTTATTTTTGAAACTTCCGCCACCGCCTTGTGCGGTACTACTGGTAATACCTGAGTTAAGTGATTGCAATGCAACTCTTAAACATGCTTACACTATAAATCAAATGATCCGATAAATCAAACTGGAGTTGAGACAAATGGATGCAGGTTAAATGCAGTCCGGCACATGCTTCGCCATGAAGAAATCAACAAGACAAAACAGTGTTTCTTCAGTAAGGCTGGATATACAGTCCATCTTGCATCACATGTGCACGCAGGAGCCCAGGATAGATGCAATATATACATATATATCAAAATATATATATATGTATACATTATACACACTCACGCTCTCTCACACTCGTATGCACTATGAAAATTCTTGGTCATCTGGATCATTTTTCTCGTGTATGAATAAATGTTTGAAGTCTGACCAAACCTTTTCTGTATCACTAAACATATACAAATCATTCCATGAAATTACGTACATGATATGAGTAGCATATGAATCTATACCGTGAACATCCGTGAGCCAATGAACAAATATAGAAACAATCTGTTTACTTGGTTTTAGTATCTATATGTATCTATATTATACAGTTATACATGATTATACATGACTGCAGTGGGGAGCGGCTGTATTATCTTGACGCATACCTCATGGGCATGCTATTCCGGATCCTGCAGGGCGAACTCCTCGTCCCAACACCAATATGCCAAAGTATGCCATACCCGAATCCATCCTATATACCGCTATTAGCCGCTCTTCGGACTTTATTCGAGTTTTGATTTTAAAATATTTTAAACAAGGGATCAAATTTCTTCAGGGAAACATTAACCATATATGCCATAGGGCTATTGAATGAAAACAAGAAAGCCCAGCTGATTCCCGCAGAGAATCACATCCGACCCGAGACAAATTCAAGGAATGACATGACGATTCAATGATGCAAAAATAATCAAAAATACATCAACATCCTGCAAATATCCGGTGAACACGTCATACCTCAAACACAACGCAATGCCGCAATGCATTGTGGGGATCCTAGTCCTGCCCGAACTTATCATGGAAACCAGCCGGCCTATTTTGCCATTTTCTCCCCACCAAGCGCCTCGCGAATAGTGCTTGATGGTGTCGAACCACGCAGGGCCAAGACCAAATATAGATGAAATGGATCTTGCTGTTGGTGCCACAAAGCGAGTGGAAGGCAGGCCTTGAATGTGAAGATGGCGAAGGACGCAATGGGAAAAAACGTGAAGCGAATGAAAAAGACGAACCATGCAACAATCTGGAGATTTGCGAGGAGCTTGTGAAACATGAGTGAGTGATTGCGAGTCCGAAAAGAAGATTGGTTGACTACTTCTCAAAAGCAATCTGCACAGGATTGAATCTGAAGATCACCTCGCATAAACACTGAAAACAAATGAGCCAATGATAAAACATGATAAAACATTGTACAAGGCACCGCGAGACAAATCCCTCGCAAGGCGCTCCATCATCTGCCCAGACTGCAGCAAGCCATGCAACAAAACTACCTGGCTGCAGCGGCTGCAGTAAACCGAACTCTGAAATTTGTTGAATGATGAGGGCAGTGTTTCAAATCCGCAATGACAGAATGTTGGCGGCTAGCGGAAGGGTATCTTCACTGCTTGCTCACTTGCACCCCCATGCACAGGAATGAAAGGCATCTTGGAATCGTGAGCAAAAAACACACAGCTTACTATAATATCTTATAAGACTCACAACTAACTGAGGGTAAGAACCTCGCCTGGTTCTCAGACAGCGATTTTCATTGATTGCTGACAGGTGGAGAGAATCTTCAAGTTGCAAATGAAAATTATTGAACATTATTGAACATGCAAGCAGCAAAATCAGCAAATCAAGTTGAGTATCCACAGAAGTGGGAGCTTCCCACGGCTGTAGAACCAGTCGAGGTCTCAATGGATCAGCGACATACAAGGTCACCTGACAAGCTTCTGCAATCTTTACAGTGGAAAAACAGTGAATCTATCGGCGACCCATATCATCCTGTATACTGTGCATATATATATATGTATATATATATGTATATATATATATGTACATATATATATATATGTATCATATATATATATATATATCCTGTATCTATGCTAAGCTGCTATCTATGCAACATGCCTTGTGTATCCCCCTGTAGGTCTGTAGAGGAACCACTGCCAAGATCTGTTCCCACAGTCTCTGCATCTCTGTCCAATCTCTCCAGTTCCAGCGGCAGATTGGGTGGCTCCTATGGCTTAATTCACTAACTGCATCTAACTGTATCTACCTGCTCTAATGAATGAATGAATGAATGACACATATTGACAAATCAAGGGTTTCTGCATCGCACCTCGCAACTGTTGTAAAGGCTTGTCAAGAAAAAAATCTAATTTCGCAGTAGATTGCGCCATCTGCAGAGTTTCTCCATCTTCCATCATTTTTCTGTCCTAATCTTTCTACTCTCTCCGCTTGCTCTTACCATCCTTTGAACATCTGATGCCATCTGATGCTATCCATGTGATCTTTTGAATCTTTTACAGTTTCCAGATCTTTTCAGATCTTCAGATCTCTTCACATCTCTTCGCTCTGGTGCAGGCACCTCGTGGTCCGCCGAGGCCTCGCGTGGAAGCTTTGTAGTGGCTGCAGCTTTGGGCAGCGGCTTCCCCAGGCCCAGGCGGGCACGAAGCTGACACGGGAGGCGGGAATCCCGACGGAAACATCTTCAATGTTTGCCTTGCCTTTGTCATATTGTCACATATTGTCACATATTGTCACATATTGTCACATATTGTCACATATTGTCACATATTGTCACTTTGTAATATCTTGAAATCTTTTCTGCTTATTTTCCTTGTTTTGTGCAGCGAAAATTTTCACCGTGGGACTTTTCGTACCTCCGCTGACATCATTCAACTGAATTCAAAAGCGAACAATCAAGTCGAACAATATCCTGGGCATTCCATGGCGAATGCAATGACTATAGTCAAAAAATGTCAAAAACGACAATAGTACGCACATGTACGCACAGACTGTCTGATCTGTTTGGATCTGTGGTGGCAGCTTGGAGCCATAGTAGAGGAGAGCTAATTTTTAATTCGTTTTCGAAAGGGGATCAATTTTTAAAAAATCAAATTGTCAAGTTGTCAAGTCTGAAATTTCCCAAAAGTAGCGCGGACCCTAGTTTTCGGGTACGTTTAGTATCCTTTAGTAAGGGATTAAACCATCACGATTCTATTGGATCTATGCAATGGACATAAGGGACAGGATTGTGCAAGGTGCCAAAATAGATTGCAGCAACAGGTCTCTGAAGAATCAGAATCCTTGAAACATCTACAGCACTGAGAACGAGAAGACCTCACTCAACATAGTAATTGTTAAAATCTCCTGTTGTTATTGCTGCTATGTGTTGCTACTGTATTATGCCTATATTATATGTTGCTGAAAAGAACACATATGAAACTGATCCAAGCGGTACGTGCGGTACGTGGCCTGAGCACATGCTCCAGGATCCAATGGAGGTAGGGAGTCAAGTAGCTTCAGACGCTGATCCTTTGAGAGACCTGAGCTGCAACATATGCAGCAGGCATCTTTGCGAGCAACCAAGGATAGCTAGCCAACAGCAATCAATGACTTGCAACACCATCAGGAAGCGTATTGAAATGTCTTGAATCCCTTTGGAATCCCTTCGGAATCTCTTCATAATATTTCATAATCTCTTCTTGATAGTCTTCACATGTCCTTTTGGGCTTCAAACGTTTGCACACCCAGAGCAAAGACATGGATTAAGATAGGCGGACTTGAGGTGAAGGGGTAAGGAACGCAAGCTAGCAGAATGGGTACAACCAAGAAGATATAGAAACAACACCTTACTTCTTAGCTTCTTCACCTGGCAAACGTAAGGCGTCCAAAGTCCAACCCGCGGTATCTGGGTGGAGCCTCATGAAGATCCTGACTCAAAATGAAAACCAATGTTGCTGCCGTTGAAGATGATGATATGATGATAATTATATAATGTTGTCTCATGGTCATGAATACACTGCTACTGCTACTGACCACCAAAGGGATTGGGCCCCTGCTCGACATTGCTAGACCGCTTCCAACAAACTAGCCGCTACCCCCAACCAGGCCATCATAGCCGCAACCTTGCCCCAACATGGTCCTAACCTGGGCCGGCTGTGCCCAAAAAAAACAAAAAGCATGTCACACAATCTAGAGATCTAGGCCTCGAGTAAAGAGCTGGAAAATCTTCTGAACTGAAGGGTTCAACCTCAGCCACTGCAACGTGCAAGTACTGGATAGTACTGGACACTTCTGAGTGTCGCCTCTGAGATATTCTAGAAGGGTACAGCACACTACAGAACACTACAGAACAACCATCTGCAGTGTTTCAAAATACCAAGATGTATCATACAGCACTGACTTACTGCAGATTCTTTTGATTGAGGCATACAGTAATCTCCTCCCTTTATTGGAGGCATTTCACATCACATTTCATGCGCTCAACTCTTAGCACTGGGCTGACTGTCTGCCTCCGCCCTGCGAACTGCTGGCGCACGAAGAGAAGGGCTTGCTCCATGGCTCAGCAGCAATGCCACCACCTGAGCGAGAAAAAAAGTAAACAGACGGGGAACCCGGTAAGTAACCGGTAAGTAACCAAAAGGTTAAAAGGAGTCGTCTCAGGTTGCACGGAAGTGACGCACACACAGAGGTGACACACACAGTGCAAGGACCCTCAGCAGCCCTCCCTAACAGTTTAATGTTTGGTACAGATTTGCTGCCCGGTGCTTTACTTGGCACGACTTGCAAGATCCTTCCATGCAAGCAGAGACTCTTGACATGGCTTAACATGTTGTTGCAACAAAATGGTCTGGGTGGAAAGTCTAATAGTTGCCAAAATTAAATACCTAAAGTTCTTTACGCGCCCCTACAAATGAAGAACTTCGGGATATTTTGACAAAGGAAGCGCTCTGGTGCTCTTCACAACCCAAAACATTCTTCGCATCGTATCAACATCCGCACAAAAGACGACTCAACTTGCCCGGACATGTTCCAAATGATGTTTTTCGGAATGCAAAGCTGGTCGAAATCCAATCTACACTGAATCCCAAACAATCAGAGTCAAACCGAAACTCAGGGCCAAAACAATCAGGGAAATCGGTCACGTGAATCCCGATAACAGGGTCAGCTTGGGGGCTTGCTCCACCAAGATTGTTGGCAAACTTGCGGCAAACTGTCTAAGACATTCAATGTCTAATACCAAATTTGTCAAATGTTCGAACCGGTTCCAGGAATTTTGGACACCGCACTCTGAACACCAAAAAGCTTGCACAACATGCTGAACATGGTTCAACAATGTTCAACATCAGGCTTGAAAATGAGGAAGAACAAATGAAACAACAAATCATATGGAATCAACCAATGACTTTTAAAATAAGGTTTAAAATAATGTGAATAACATTGAATAAGATTTAAAAACAAAATAACATTTAATAACACTCATGATCTTCCTCTATGATCTCTATGTCTGAGTCTGGGCTGCAGACATCAAGATCGCCCTGCGCAGCTGCATGCAGCAAGGGTGTCTCGGATCTGCAGTCTTTGACATTGGGATCCGCTTTGTCCCGGAGCAATGCTTGCACCTCACAGGGAAACATGACCCACAAAATGATACAAAATGTACAACAAACTACATCAAAATATCCTGCAAACCGTAGCGGCCCTAGAAGGCCACTGTTACATGGTGCATTCCTAAATGTCCTAAATGGCAAGACTTCCCAGTGCGACATCCTGTCAATTCCAGTAGCACAGAAATCTTCCTAAAGGAGGTTATCATTCTATTGTATATATTATATATATATAATTATAATATACAATATATATATATATAATCATTAGAAATATAATTATAGTTATATTTACAATGTATATACTTATTATACATATAGTTATTAAACATTATTATATATATATATAGGTATAATTATTAAATATATAATTACTATGTATATATACATACACAATTATTAAATATATATAATTATTATATAATTATTATATATAATTATCATAAATAATTATTATAAATAATTATTAGATATAATCATATATAATTATATACGACTATATATATATATATAATTATATTAATATAATATTATATATATACACATGCGGAATCTTTGAATACAAGCATACACGCACACAAAATTCACAACACCCAATTCCATAATATTCGATATCGTATTTGTATTTGACAATTTTATATACACATAATTCAATCATATTCAATCATATGCACTTTCCAGATGTCTCCTTGAACCCATTCCATCCTGGAAGAGGTCTCTTCTCCGACAAGCCCGTGCCAAGTGAGATTCTTCCTCGTTGTTTGTGACCATGGCGCCAAGCACAAAACGACATTCTGCCTTATGAAAGTGCTCAAGCCAAGCTCTGAAAACATATGAAAACATCAACTTTTCCATTTAAAATTAAAATCAATAAATTTACTTGCTGGTGTATCATGCATGGTAACTTGCTTGTTGCTGACTGCTTTGGAACTGTATATTATTGATAAACCCTGTCGACCGGTTGAGTGTAGACGATGGGTGTATTGGCCTCCAAACGACTTTATCTGTTTTATGTTCTCCAGCACTGTTTTATCTGTTTTGAATTGTTTTGATATGTTTTTGCTCTTGATCACCGAAGGGAGCCGCAGTCAAGCAATCTGTCAGTAAAGGCGTAAAGGCAGGTGGAGCATGGTGGAGCAATTTGCCTGCAGCGGGCACAGGCATGCAACACATCGCCCATCGCTCAGAATTTTGTCTAGGAATGTCGAGCATTTTTGATGTCGTCCCAACTTTGGAGCGCCAATGCTGAATATGTACAGTGTATTCAGTGTATCTAATTTTCGAAGCATTGCTTTGGTGAGACATCCGATTTTAGATCAACTAACATGGTCTGATATCAATAACTTTTGGGCTTCGGAATGTGTGCTGACTACCAAGAGTCGTTCACAAAAAAAGTAATCTGTTGTCAACAGTCAACATTATCTTACAACATTATCCTCAATGAATCAAGATGAATCCAACATGAGATTTCTGTGCAAATCGCTGGTCGGTTTCTCAGCCAAGTGTCCCGCCTACTACATCCTAATACGAAACAACTCAGAAACAACAGATTACAATGTGATTACAACAGTACTGTACCATACTGTACCTGTTCCGCCGGTCTCAGAAGTGACCGTGTGGCTGGCCTGTGGACATTTTGCAAAGAGTTTCTCCATATGTCTCTGTTCTGGCTTGGCCTTTTCTAATGTTTCTAACTCCATTCACAAAGGCACCAAATGTAGTCTGATTCGAAACACTTGCTGGGCTTGAAGAAGGCAACCAACTTGCCGCAAAGTGACATGTCACTCTGTGCTGTATGACATCACCCGTTCCTTCGGTGTGCTCTACTTGACTCATCTCGACTCTACTCATTTCAGAATACTTTGGAAAGTCCCAAGTCCCAAGATGTCCCAAGTGCTTCCAGCTTCAAGCAGCTTCCTGCCCCGCCTTCAGCTGCTGACTTTTCCAAGACCCTCGAAGACTGGCGGAGGTTGCACACTGAGCGGAATGCGGAATGCGGAATGGAACAGGGTCAACAGGGTCAACAGGGTCGCTGGAGTCGCTGGAGGTCCGGTGGATCGTGTACAGTGCGAACGTCTACAAAGCACTATGACTCAATGATGACGAGCAAACGAATCCTGACGGCAAAATCTTGTTGCAAAAAGTTGTAAGGCTCTCAGATTGCTTGCACATCATTACATCCATTAATCAATCTAATAAATTATTCACGCACCAACTCTGAAGATGCAATGCCATGCAATGCCATGTAGTTGTACAGTAGATAGAGTCAATCACATTCTGGATACATTTCTTGCAGATGTTGCAGATTTCAATATATCATTCAATATCAATCGTAAAACACGCAGAAGTTCCAATGCTTCATGTATTTTCAATTATTTTCACATCTTTTGATCTCTTCTGCTCTAGTTCTGGGTGCACGTACATTGAGAACCAGGAATAAAATGCCGCCAGTGCAGCGAAGAGCAAAATGTTGAGCCAGTTTAGAGCCTGAAACAGCAAAAGTAAAGCAGGACTGAGATGGGCTGACAGAAGTGCAGTGCAAGGTAAGAAAAGAAGCCGCCGTCAGCCTTTCATAACTCCACATGAGCTTTTCAACCAAGTACTGCAGGACTTGACTTGACCTAACTGAACTCACCCTCATGCCATCTCATTCCTGTTTGGTATTGTTTGGTTTTCCTCTCACGTCGAACTCCCTTTTTCAGTACACCACCAGGATTGCACGCCCAGCTGACCAAAGACAAACACATACTTTTGATGTGAGCAATGCACATCTTCAACGAAAACTGCCTCACATCATCATAAATTCCAGCCCTGAATCCCAGCCCAAACTGCCCACACATAGCTTGGAGCCAAACGTGCCATGTTGAATCTGTGAATTGGGCACGGAGAAGCGCAACAGTCGTGAGACTGAACACCACCTAGTCCGGGGTCAGGCAAGGCTTACGCCTGCCCAGTGCAACGGGCAACTTACAGCAGCTTCATCTTTGACATGTACATGGTTGTACATGATTGCACATGTATGATGACAGAATTGCATAATTAGATGTATGCCGTAATCACGACCATATCATGCCATATCCGCATGAATAGTTCATTTTGGAGGAATTGCTTGAATGCAAACGAGGTCTTGTAAAAACCCCGAGCCCTTTCAAATGGTTTTTCCAGACGGGATCTTTTTCTTTTTCTCTTATCGTTTTTCCAAGCGCTGGCTTCACACCTTGATCAAAGAATTCACATGAGCGAGGAAAGGCAAAAGGAAAAGGAATAGTTAAGGACGGGAAAGGAAAGAATAGGAAAAGGAGAGGAAAAGGAAAGGAAAGGAAGAGGAAAAGGAAAAAAAAGGCAGTGTCTCACACGGACCATTTTTGATGCCAAAAGTTATCGTTTTCGTTATCGTTCGTGAATCCTGTGTGTGTTCCTTTTTTCTGGAAATGGCTGCAATCATCAAACCATGAAAGGAAGAGACCAAAAGCACTAAATATAGCCGCAGAATGATGGGATTTCAAGAGTCTGGACACGTATCAATAACATATCGTTTTTGTTTCCTCTTATCGTTTTTTCGTGTTTTTTCGAGTGAAAGCTAAAAATGGCTCATGACTCATGGGGGATCATGCAAGACCAAACGAATAGGCGCGGGGTTTTTACGAGCTCTCTAAACATTGTTCCGAGGGAAGCACTGATTCCATCATCATGGCAATTGCTGTTGTCCCAAGAAAACAGTTTGGGGCCGCATTCTGCAACATTGCAACATACTCTTAGATTCTAGATGATCACTGGGCAATGCTATAGAATATATAAATATACACATTTGATCCCATTTGCCCATTTGTATCCATTTGTTCCAAGTAGCATCAATTTGGCTACTTTTGGCTACCCCGTCACAACAGATCAAGGTCACACACCTTTCCACTGCAGCCAAAAGAACAGCGGAAGCTCGGACCACCCATCGTCGGACTTGACCTGTCATTCTCAGTCCATTCTCTAGCTGGCTTACGGGCGGCCTTCGCACAATTCGTTTGTCTATTTTGTCTAGAGTCTAGAAGACATGACATGCACAAACAGCTTGACCAGGCTTTCCCTTGACATCCCTTGACCGTCTACCCATTTTCGATCCAATCAGCGCACCATCATCTGTCTCTTTGGCGGCCCAGGTCAAAATGCCTTGTCCAAAGATGAGAGCCTTAGATGGAACATGATGGAACAAATTCGGGTTCACTGTTCTGGTTAGAGTTGGAAACTTGGGAAATGCATCAAATTAAGAGCAAATTTTGATCATTGAAGAGAGGCCTAGATCATCAAAAATCATCCGGAGTCTGATCTGGGAATCCCACTCCGTAGAGGCGAATAACCACATGGGTAATTTTGACCTGGTTCAATGAAATCATTGCACAGCAGATTGGAAGACCCAATCCACACTTCACTAAAGCTCATCTTGCTTCGTGGTCCTGTAAAATGCACTGAAATGCAACAGGTCTAGTCTTCTGCCTGTATGCCACACCATGCTCACGAGCGTAAACACCTGAGATGAATGCTTCACCTACTTGCACACCCAGGATCTAGCTGGGCAATTAAGAAGCAGTTCCCTCTGGATGGATTGTGATGCAAAAGAGAACCTGGTCCATTCCAGGATAAGACTGGAGAAAAGTGTCTGGTATCCAACAGACTTATCATGACTTATAGTGACTTATCTACTTATCTGTTGTTTTCGTACAATTTCCTACATACCGCACTAATATTCCAAGTTTAGCACAAAGCTCCAGTGGTCATACCTGGCCATCATCTGGATTCCAGCGCCAGCTGCCATGCCACCTCAGTGATGAGAAAAGCAAGTAACAAAATTGAACAAACGATTGCATAATGAATTGCATGGACTTGGTCCCCTATGGTTCACAAACTAGAGACTAACTCGAGCGGAAGCTGACTAAAGCACATGCTGAAACATCGTATCACGTTGTAGTCACGCGTATCCTTCCAAAACGCTGGTGGTCAGGTTGTGATTATATAATATATTATAAATATACTTCAACTTCAACCCCTGTCACACTGTCAGATATCACTGATAGACGACTGATAGATACTGATAGCGCATTCTTTGCTGTGTCTAATCAGTAGAACTCCCCATAATTTCCAGGGTGTTAAATCCAGTGGCTGTTGCCGGGAACCTCACCTCCACGCCTCCCTTGCGCTACAAGTCACGCATCACTTCAAGTCCTAGACTTTGCAATGATTTGTAATAGTCTGGAGAACGATCCCGTGTTGGAAATGATCAACTTTGCGGCCTTCTGCCTTGGAACAAGTGCCATAGTTTCGAAACACTCAGAATCCAACTCTTCGCCAAGAAAGAAACCAAAGAAGTGCGGCAAAAGGAACCTTGGCACGGATGAATAATGTTGAATATTGTCCTTGCAAGGCCTTGCGTTCCCATACAAATGTGATGCAAAAGCATGTAGGTGTATGCAAACACATGGCTATAGATGCTATAGACTATAGAGTCAGCTTTAGTCCCATCGACTGCTTGTGTTGACCTACCCTGACCTACCCTCATGGAAGGTACTGACCGATCCTCATGGAAGTATGACTTACAGTAATTAGTAAGGCGAGATTTTGGACTGGGAGTCCTCCAACTCTTGAGCTCAATTGTATTCAATTGTATATTATATAGACTGACAGACTGCAATTGGCAATGCACAGTATGTTTTCAGCCCTCTGATTTGAGCCTTCTGATGGATCTCAACAGCTGAATCACGTTGTCCAAACCAGGGTCATGCTGAGTTGTGCTGAGACCCATCGAGTCATTTGGGTAACAAAATCTACAACTTCCCAGGTCTGCAAGGGGCACGTGCGAACAAATGCGAACAACACGGTCAAAGCTCCAAGACATTCCAAGACCCCAAACTTCACGAAGGCGAGAAGTGACAGAAGCATACAGAAGCTTGTGAGATCTTGTGAGATCTTGTGAGTGATGAGGGAGGATACAATATGATACAATATAGTTCTTGGGTGACGGGTGAGTCAGGTCGGCTGAGTCAAACGGGCACAACGGCCGAGTCAGAACATGTTAATGGGTGAGTCAGGTGGTAATGCGATTGGACCAACAACAAAAAAATAACCCTGAACTTCACCCTGTCTCAACCGAGCTTGCAGCATGGACACCTTTTGTCTGAGGATTTGCACGACATATATATATATAATCATTGAAGAGGCAGCAAAGCGATTGCCCCATTGGAAACGCGAAGCGACAGCGGCACTTCCAAAAAGAAACGTCAATCAAGGGATTGAAAATTGAAGATGCCAACAATATAGTGTGATTTGCACAAGCCATGGAAGAGAAGCGACGGCTGAAATTGGCCGCAAAGGGAGGTAAGAGGGAGGGAAAGAACGAAGTGACTGGAACATGCTCATTTCGACCTGATCCAGCTGCGGAATCTGTGCTCATGATTGATCAGGAGAAAGATTCACAACAAAAAAAACAGAGAAACAACGCTGGGACACATTTATACACTGAGTGATACTGAGAGTACTCTCCTTGAAGAGGTTTTGTGAGTCCGACTTGCTGACATCTTCTGGCACTCTGCACTCACCTATGGACTTCAGATAGGATTGTTTTGTGAAACATCTTATCATATCTTATTATATCTTATCATTTTCATGGATGCTAATGACATCTAATGACGCTATACATTGGAAGATGAAAGCTCGAGGCACACGGTCAGAGCGCAGCATATCTGTGGTCACAGAACGTCCAGACGGGCTCTGGAGAGATCTGCTGATGAGATGACACGAAGATCTTTAAGAATTCTTTAATTACTTTAATTCTTGTGCCGTCTGTCACAGAACCTGTTCAATGCTTCTGGCAGTGGATTCCCTCAGAACACAATTGAATTTTTGCCGACAGATTCAACAGATTCAGGGTGGCTTCGTGGAAAGGCACAAAGGATCACAACGGATCACAATGGATCATAACAATGATACTATATGATATTATATGATATGACAGTATATGACATGTATATGATACATTATGATACTATATATATACGATAAACACATTCAAACAAATATTTACAAATTATATACAAACATATATAAAATATATACAAAGGATTACAAAGCTAGTAGCAGTGGCGGCTTTGAGAGGCTGATAGGATCAAATGGATTCAGGGAGGTCCACCTGGAGCAGCCGCTAGGGCACCTGGCGCACACAAGCCAAAGCAGAATGCAACGCCGCTGTGGACCGTCAGGAGGAGGTTCAAACCTTAGAGATCTACAGAATTCATCAGAATTCTATCTTAGATGATCTTAGACGGGTTGCCACTGCCATATACTGCCATCCACTGCCACTCTGTGACGCTTTGCTCAACTCTGGTGTTGTGCTAGCACTGTATGTACAGGTTGTGATACCGGGTTTGTGCAAACAAGACTGACATGATCTGACATGTTCTCAAAACATCCCGAAGAAATGTGATCTTGAGAATTGTACTTTGACAAGAGAACTTAGAGAACCTGCCCATTGAAGCAATCGCCACATGTTCCATTCATTCCAACTGATTCCAACTCTATCATCGCACTTTTTCTGCTTGGCTGCACACGGCACCCTGAAGGGACCCTGTAATGATAAAATTGTGCACAACTTCGCACGAAAACAGTATTGAAGACATCTGAAGACCCGAACCTCCATGCGACACTGCTTCAATCTCTCACACTTTGCTGCCTACTTTATAGATCTTTATAGGAGCTACTCTCGGGAGCTTTTGTTCATATGTCTTCGTGGTCTTCAATGTTACCTGAAAATCGAATCATCGAGTCTAGTGGTGACCTGATCCTGGTGGCAAATCGATGAAAACCGATTCGAAAACCGATTCGAAAACCGATTGAAATCATGAAAAAAACAAATAATCCAGAAAATCCACTCAGTTTTCATTGATGTCTCAGCATGTCTCAGCTAAAGATGTCATTGATGTCCACAGCTCTGCCAGCGCCTAGGACTGGTGTCACAATGTGTCACAATGTGTCACATCCGTGCTTACCGGCTCTAGACATATTAGACATATATTAGATATACATTTTTTTTAGACCCGATATGACCCTATGCATCCCTACCCTATGCTATTTGAATTCAAGCATCACTCCGCGTTCACAGTTGTAACATGCCCAATTTCCGGCAGAACTCAACAAAATACCAAGCTAAGAATACCGACATTTCTGGAAGACAATAGGAGCGTCAAACATCCAAAGCAAGACTTGTACGTCAAAGACATCAAGACCTGAGAAGGGGTGGAACGAAAGCCAGCGCTTGCTGTTTGACTCGCGCGGGGGCGCGTGAAACTCCACCTCATCCATATGGCATGGCTCAAACATGAAGCGCCCCAACATCAACAATTGCTATCGGGTCATAATTTTCCAATCATTAAATGGACCTTTTTAGGGTAAACTCCACGATTTTGTAACTTCTATATCCAAATATGTTTCCTACAATGTACTGCGGCATTGTGAAAAGTTCTATCTCAAGTTCCGTAAATCCGCCTTTGGTTGCTCATTTATCTTAAAACAGCGCAAGTTTGCTCCCACCTATTGTAGATAAATAATACCCGCTTTTTTGTGTGAACAGTGGTCATGTGACCTCTCAAAGTCTAAATTGTTTTCTCCCCAGAATCGTGGTCCATGCTTCTCCGCGAAGTTCCGCAACATTTTGGCCGTACGGTGAGAAATCAAAACATAGCTCTAATCGCAAAATGGGCAGTGCAAACCCAAGACAATATTATAACATACGTAAGAAAGGGTATAAGAACGAATGAAAATCGAGGAAAACAATGCAAAACCCATGGGAAATATAGAACAGTGGCGAACATGCAGTCCAAATCAAACGTATATATATTTAGGCCATTTGCAGACCTGGGTACCCCCCCCCACCCCCCAAGGGTCTGGAAAATAGGTATTTTACAGGAAATGTCGCGGAATAGCATCATCCCTGACATCGATAGAGATAATTGTTTGGCATCCCGGAAAATCTTCTCAGCTATCACACTCGCCAAACATCCCTTTTAAAAGGCACACATACTATCACGGACGTACAGATGCATATCATTCCCGTCATCGCCATTAGAAGATTCAAATTCTTTCTCGATGTTTTAGTACAAGATTCACTTTTAGCTCTGTTTCAGCCTTCTCAGCACGGCCTCTTACAATGATATTACAGCATTTGTCTCCTAACCTAGGTGGCTCCTGGGCGCAATCTTCATTCCAATGCTTTGTGACAATAACCAGAGGCCTGGAGCCTATGCATCACTTGACAGTCGACTCAGTTCTAAACCGGAAAGACTATTCCTTCCGTTTACCAGTAGATCGTTTTTGCAGTTCTTATCACAAAACTACCAGAATCAGGGAGGCACCAAAAAACGTCAAACAGCTTTAAGCATTATAAATACTCTAATCTGCAGATTGTATTTATTTTTCTTACTCTGTGAACGAAATCACACTTTTCTAACTTCACACACATTACCATGAAACCAATTTTCCCATGCAACTCCTAAAATCTTACAACTCATACATCTTTTTCCCGATACCATCCGCATCTTGCTCCAAGGTTTCATGGCAATGTCTTGTACGCGAGTCAGCCACTATTTCCTATCACCAAACTACATTGCTCATCATCTAACATTATCTACAGAAACCAAATCGGATTTCCTGCTCAACGTTTCCGCTCGTTGACATTGTCTTGGTGTTCACTATATTTTTAAAGCATTTTTAGTTATAACATTTTCCTAGGTTTTCACTGTATTTTTCTAACAAGTTACATGCCTCCTAGCATGTTCACGCGTGTCCTCCATGCTGTACTGTTTTCTACATCGTTTCCTCTAGTTGTTACAAGCATTTCCTAGCTTGTACACCGTTTTCCTAATATTGTCACAACTTTTCTTCCAGTTTCCACTGCTTTTTCTACCGTTTCCTGTGGTTACCTTCTTCTCTTTTGTAGGTTTTCACTGTGTTTTGTCCAGCATTTTTGTTACTACATGTTTCCTATCATGTTCACCGCTTTCCTCTATGGCTTTTTGTACCATTTCCTCTCGTTTCCTGCATTTCATGCATTTTCAAAATATTTTTCCAAGAGTTTTACCCGTCTCCTTCAGTTTCCGATCGTTTTTGCACCATTTCCTCTGGTTGTTATCGCATTTTCCTGCACTTTCACTGTATTTTTCCAGCATGTTTACTGCATCGTCATAGTTTGTTCCTAGCTGTCGCTCCGGTTTCCTCCATGTTCCAACAGATTTTGAACCCTTTATTCTGGTTGTTATCACATTTTCCTGCCAGGTTGTTATCACATTTTCCTTCACTGTATCTTTCCAGCATTTTCCAGTGGATTTTGCACGATTTCCTCTGATTGTTATCATGTTTTCCTGCAGTTTCTGTATCCTCTTCGTTGGTTTTCAGTCTATTCATGCATTTTTAATCTATTTTTCCAAGATTTTGACCCGTCTCCTTTTTGCACCATTTCCTCTGGTTTGCTGCATTTTCAATGTATTTTTCCAAGAATTTTACCCGTCTCCTTCATTTTCCGATCGTTTTTGTACCATTTCCTCTGGTTGTTATCGCATTTTCCTGCACTTTCACTGTCTTTTTCCAGCATGTTTACTGCATCGTCATAGTTTGTTCCTAGCAGTCACTCCGGTTTCCTCCATGTTCCAACAGATTTTGCATGGTTTGTTCCTAGCATTTTCCTCTGATCGTTATCATGTTTTCCTCAAGTTTCATTGTATTTTCCAATACATCCTCTTCGTGGGTTTTCAATATGTTTTGTCCAGCATTTTTGTTACTACATGTTTCCTATCATTTTCACCTCTTTCCTCCATAGGTTTTTGCACCATTTCCTCTGGTTTCCTGCATTTTCATACCTTTTCAATATTCACATTAATCCAAGAGTTTTACCTGTCTCCTTCATTTTCCGATCCTTTTTGCACCATTTCCTCTCGTTGTTATCACATTTTCCTGCACTTTCATTGTATTTTTCCAGCATGCTTACTGCATCGTCATGGTTTGCGCCTAGCATTCGCTCCGGCTTCCTCTATTTTCCAAGGGATTTCCATGGTTTGTTCTTAGCATTCGCTCCGTTTTCGTCCGTTTTCCAGGGGATTTTGTAAGATTTCCTCTGATCGTTATCATGTTTTCCTGCAGTTTCATTGTATTTTCCAATACATCCTCATGGTCTCTCCGGCCACCAAAAAGGCGGACCTAGGGGGAATCGATACCCCACCGTCAGCAAATTACCTAGTGGTACATAATCCAGCAAAATGCTCCGTTTTCTGGCGCTCAACACAGGGGCACGGCGAGATTTCGTTCCCTTTCGGCAACCACCCCCCCCCACACCCCCTATTCTCACTTCGTTCGCAAACAGCAACTAGCCAGCTAGCTGGCTTTCGTAAAAACAGCAAACTGATGCAAACTGCAGTAAACTGACTTATTATCTAGTCATATCTAGTCGTCCAGTCCAGCACGCCTAGCGTTCCGCTCGCACCGGCATTGCGTAAACGCCGAACAACATCCGGGAAACGATTCCTCAGCACAAGGGAGTAACACCATGGAATGATGAAACATTGAGCTACAAGCCTATACTATTCGAGAATACTTGAGATACATAGTGAATGAAATTTTGGTGGTGCCTCGCTGCTTCTGACAATTGGATACAATTGGATGCAAGTGGCATGTTCCTTCGAGAAAATGGATTCATCATGATTCATCATGATTTTACTTGCCGCAAAAATGTTTGGCAAACTCGCACACATGACATGTTGTCTCCAGCATATGAGGTCGTGGCATAGCCTGAGGCAAAGAGACTGACTTCTTTCGCGATTGATCTTCGTTCTGACTCACTTAGCCTCTATGCATCCAGAATTCTGCTTGGCAATTTTGATAGCAGTTACGCCATTCTCATCAACCTTAGTTGCCAACATTTGCAACACAATTTGATTGCTAGCTCAATGGAGGAATATGCAGGAGCTGCCTTTTCTGGTCCGATTCTATACTCTAACCTTGTTGCATTGAAACTGTGGCCAGTTCATATTACGTGCGTGGGCCTTGGCCTTGAACACATGCATGTTGTCCTGTGTTGTCCTGTGTTTACAGTTGCAAAAACAAACGGTCCCGATGCAAACCAGCGGACCAAAACGATTCTCAGGCTCCCAGAATTTGCCTAAAATCAGTCAGAATGTTTATCGTCAATTTCTTGCCTTCAGATCAATAATCTTTCTGAAATCTGAAGATATCTGAAGTTCTATTGCCGCTCTTTCACTCTTTTGTTTTACTGGTGGGTCTTAAAACGGTCCGAACTTTCATTGCATTGTTGACAATAATATTGCAGTTTGATGAGGTTTCGAATGTTGATCTGGTGGTTCTCCTTCCTTTCCCAGTCAACTTTCAAAAATAGCAACCATGCACATTATATAAGCAATCACAAACCACTCGATACCATATGGATCCATATGGCCATATGGACCTGGATCCTAGAAATTCCTGCGGTCCACCTTGGCAACCTAAACAGCTTCAAAAAAAATCTCTGACGAACCTTGGCATAGCTGTTGTTCTAATCTGAAGAGGTCTGATGTTACTTTGCTACTTCATGTTTCCTGATTGCAGGTTTCTTCGTTGTGAAAAATGGTGTGAAGTTTCATCTGCAAATCTTTGTGTTTTTCTGATCAATATTTTTGTTGCCTCACAATGTCTCAACATAAATCTGAAGTTCTATGGCCAAATTTGATGCCCAGTGACTAGTGCCTGTCGTTATCTAGTGGAAGAATGTTCTGAACACTGTTCCGAGTTGTCATAGTCACAGTCATTGGGATGGTGCACCCCGGTCGAAGATCATTCAAGGCTACTCGTATAGCTCAAAATGCTCCTTCTTCTTCTTCTTCATCATCATCCGAATGCTTTTTAGATTCCAGCTGGGAAGATACCCATGGGACCCTTCTTGGGATAAAACCTCTATGCCCAAGGCGTCCCAAAAACATGGTTTGGAACCCTCTCTGAAAATTAAATGCCCACAGAGCCCCCACCAGCTCAACATTTTGCAAGAATCATAAACCGACAATAAGCAAAGTCAGTGTGCTGTATATCAAAACATTACTTGCTGCTGTTCATGGAGAAATTTTGGCTGAAAGTCAGCTTCACTTCCAGGCCCTTCATCTTTGGTACCCCAAGGAGGATGCATTGTATCTATCAACATGGATACATGACAATCATATATTTCATATAATGTCATATAGTCGTATGTATTTATATAATTTTATATAGACGCATATGCTGGGAATAATTGCTGGACGTGCTACCTCTTGCCACACTCATCCACACTCTGGGTTTTGCCAATGGCATGGATATGCATAGATGATAAGATGATGATAAGCTGATTCCTGCAGGCAAGGATCAGTGTCAGGATCGGCTCCAGCCTGATGTCAAGGCAATTTTAGTCCAATGTTGCACATGTTAGTGCTTTCATGTGCTTTCCACATGTTTCCAATAGTGGCCTCTTCTATACTACTTTGATATTTTGATTTTATGACTGTACAATACTTTATGGCTTTCTGCCTCACAGACATGGTGACCTATAGGTCAAAAATACACCGACCCTCGCATCCTTCCAGCGACCCCTTCTCAACTCAGTGTGATGAAACCCAGTGATGCAATGTTTATGCATATGGCGATATAGGTCACTACAGTCGAAGGTCGAGCTATACTTCTATAGGGTTGCGGAAAAAGCAGGACCTGAAAAACGCGGTTTCTTTTCAACACGGAAACCAGCAAACAAGTGAGACAATCACAACAGAATGACAAACCACTTGTCAAAGCACATTGTTTAAAACAGTCGCAAAAGCAGCTTCTTAAAACATGTTGAAACAGTTGCTGAAACACTTGAACACTTGCTGATCAGGTAATATCAGGCATGGGTATGAGTCTGGAATTGCCGAAACAAATCTGGCGCCTTCATCAGCTCTGTGACAATTGGACCATGTCCCGACATTGCAGCAAACATCAAAGCGGTGCAACCGTCCTAGCAGATCTAGCACAAAACGCAAAAGAAATCTGACAGATTCTGACAGCAGAAAAATGGAAAGTCAGACTGGAGAGCATTCGCGATGAGCATTCGCGATGAGCATTCGCGATGGACTATGAACAGTTATGAACGAATATGATAAAATGAACATGGGGGAAAAATGGTTCACTCGTGACTTACTAGGTAGCACTTCAATGCAGGCGACTTCAAAATGTTCAAAGAGTCCGTCGATATGTGAGTGTATACGAGGGCATATAGAAAAAAGAGGCACACATCCACCCCCAAACTAAACCTACAAAGGGGCACTTCTGCACAGATCGTGCAGGGGAGCTTGGCAACAAGTTCTACGTTTGGTGTCAAATTGAACAGGTGCGCTGCCTTCCGCGCAAGGTCGACCGTTGCAGTGTTGTTCGCAGTGTTGTTGAGAAGCTGTAGTACAACTCCTGCCTGGTATTCGCTTGGATTTGAAGCTAAAACGGGGCACGATCAAAATGGCATGCCTCTTCACCTTTGCAAAGATTTCACACTGGCAATTCTACATCCTGGAAAGGGGCGCGCCATCACGTACCTACATTGTCGTGAGTATGTCATGAGTCATCGTTGCCTTTGCCGGGCTTAGCTACATTCTTGACAGCACCTAGACGTCTGAACCGCAAAACATCTGTTGCTGACCAGCACAAATCATTTGAACATCCCAATTTCATAAGTTCACCTCTTCCTTGCCACACTTTTCCCAGCATGCACGGAAGTTCATGCAGCAAATCAACACTTGACAGCCTTGTGCATCTGTATGCGCGTCTGTCAACTTTGAAACTGCTTGCTGTTCTGGCCTTGCCCCCTTGTGCAGCAATCATCAAGGGAGTGGCGCCGTCCTGAATGCAAAGTCCAACTATTTCCTGAACACCTGTAGCATATTGATACAATTATCATCAATTATCTGTAGCGTCCCTAGATATCCTGTACCCTAGCTGCCCTAGCTCTTCATGTCTTCCAGCCGCTCCCGGCCTCCCGTGTTGCATCTGCAGAAGCGTTCAAGGCAAGCAACAAAGAGGCCGCTTCTGTGGCACCAAACCTAGGGGATAAAAGTTGGCGAATGGCGAGCAGTTCCATCTGCACAAACTGAACATTCTTTCAATTTCTTTCATATGCAATGTGGACAGTAAGAATCCAGTGCGAAACATCCGATCCAACATGATCTAACATCCTCAAGCCATCTCAAGCCCCTACCAATTTGGATGCGAAATGATGCGAAGTTCTGCGAAGGTTGAGTCTATTTGAGTCTCCACCCAGGGGCCCTTTGTTGCAGAAAGTATGTCAAACTCCTGTTCCCATAGAAACTCTTTATACGGCTATAGAAGTTATACCTGCTGCAAGGACAATCGCACACAAATGTGCTTGTCGATTATCGATGGTTTTACTTACAGTGGAGATGCTGTTTCAATATGTTTCAATAGATGATCTATTCAAGCATCAGTAATATATAATATGTGGCTGACTCCAAACATTGACATCATTGACTCTTGTCCTTACCATGCATTTTAAGTGACTGATGGTGCATGCAACCCATCTCCTGGGTTCCCGAGCTTGGCAGCTTCGAAAAGGGCAGTGCCACCTGCAGCTGTCTATGTGAACCAAAGAGCACATAAAGTGACGTGTTGGTCTGTATGACTCTGTATGACTCATATGCCAGTCAGTGTGAAAAAGGTAAGTGTGCTTCTGTACTGCACAGATTTCTGTCGATAATAATCGGTGTGATTGCAGAACTTGAGAAAAAGTGCAAAGGAGTGTTTTAAACCTTGTGGGACAGCCCAGTCCGCTGCAACTCTCGAGACGTATCTGCTTGGCGCAAGTGTGAATTCGGGCTGTGGACTTTGGGCTTTGCACGTTGGAGTATGCACTTGCGCCATTCCTTCTACTTGTATTGCTGTAGAACACACCAAAATGACAGGTGGTCAGGTTGTCCTGAAACTATGGAAACAAAGCAAGAATTCAAACGGATTTCAAGCCAACTGGTGGGTTTTGATGCTTCGTTCCTTTCGTTTTAACTCATGCCTTTCTTCTCTCGCATCTCCATATCAGCACCAGCTTCAAGCAATTCTGCCAAAACATCACCTTTGCCGCTTTTCATCGCAAACTGGCTCACAATCAATGCAACTTTGATTGAGCTGGGCCTGAGGGACATAGACATATAAAATAAATAAAACAATACATATATAATTATATATATATACACTATCTGTATGTGTACATACAGCATATACATACATCCATTAAATACAAATACATTAAAATAACCAAAAATATCGTATTGTCCAAACAGTATTGTTGTCAACTCAACCTCACTCCTCATGCTCCTGAGTGCCTGGCTTTGTCCCGTCCGCGCTGCCATCATGAGGGGGGTCAAACCCTCGTTGGTTCCCAAGTCCACCTGGGCATTTGCCTCTATCAACGCCGCAGCTATGTCTGGCAATCCAAACTGAGCTGCACGGTGCAAAGGAGTGGCCTCAGGAAACGACCCGGACAGTGTTGATTACTGCCGCAAACATCGATGAAGGCCTTGCGAAAACTTCTCATATGCATTTTCCATTTTGCTGCTTTCCTTTCTCCAAGCCCAACATGAATCCATGCTGATTCCCACAATCAACAAACCTGCGGCTCAAGCAATCGAAACAAGCCGAGTAGCGACGCAACCAAGACCAACCGCTATTATTCGCCTGTTAGAATCTGCCTTACCTGGCACCTTCCACCACACTCTGAGAATCCCACTCCAAGCACATCTGCTGTGTTCACCTGCACACGACCAGGCTGTGACCGTGGTAAAAGCAGGTATGCAAAGCACCAGCATACGACCCAATTCTGCATGTCAACGAAAGGCGTGATATGTACGTACGACGTATGCACCGTAATGCAATGAAATGGAATTGTTATTGTCATTGTTAATGTCATGTTATGTTATGTATGTAGGTATGTAAGTGTACATGTGTGTCTTTATGTGTATGTATGTATGTATGTATGTCTGTATGTCTGTATGTCTGTATGTCTGTATGTCTGTATGTCTGTCTGTCTGTCTGGATGGATGGATGGATGGATGGATGGATGTGTGCATGTGTGCATGTGTGTATGTATATATGGTCCCGTGTCTCGTGTTCACGGCCCACCCCCCTCCCACCCCCCCCCTCCCACCCTCCCACCCCCGCACCCCCTGTACACCCCCCCACCCACCCCCCCACCACATCCACAGGGGCGGAGGGATACATAGACATATGCATAGACACGTACATATACATACCGTATACATTTGCACATATACATACTACATACGTATACACACGCACATGTGTGTGTATATATATTATATCTATATATATAAACAACTTACACATATATATATATATACATATATATGTATATATATGTATAATATTATATAATTATTTATATATATAGCTTTCATGATGCTTTCATACAGTATACATATCGGAACCATCACCATCTCGGGGGGGAGGGGGGGACCACCAAACGCTGGGCCATATATATATACACACAGGTAATATATATATATATATACATGAAAAGTATGTACACAGGATATGAAAACGTATGACGTTACAAACTTGATGAACAACATAATGAAGAGATCATAAAGAGGTCATCAAAAAGTCATCCCAGGAACTTCCGATCCAGCCTCTGCACCAGCCGCCAAGAGCTGCTCTACAGCTTCTGACTTGTTCCCTGGAGCTGCGAAGTGCTTCAAGGTGCTTCAAAGTGCTTCAAGATGGCAACATTGGATAACTGTGGATAACTCATCCGGTATAATGCGGTATCATAGGACAATATTTGACCATGCAACTGAACTATACTTATCTTAACATATCTTAACATCTCCTGAATTCAAGCGACTCACGGGACTTATTGCCACTCCTTTGCAGGAAAGACTTGCAAAAGTTCTCTGACAGCTCTCAGCGCCTTCAACTGCCGCCTGCAAAGCAGTCACACCAGAAGCTGTGGACGCCTCCACCGAAGCCTTGCCATCCAGCAGCGCTGCTATCGTGTCAACATCTCCAGCAAAGGCAGCGGCAATGAGGGCTGTTGCCTTAGCAGCTTCGCACAGCATCAAGCAGCATCATGCGGTGCATGTAGCAGATATAGCATCAAATTTGGTGGTCATTCCAACATGATCACATCTGGAAACAACCTGGCACCTCCAGATCAATTCAGGAAAATACACACGCGTCTGGTTCATGTCGAAGGTTGAGGCAAGTTACTCCATTCTGGTTTGGCGCATCCACCTCTGCATTGGCTTTCAGAAGCTCATGAACCAAAGGCGCATGACCAAGCGATGCAGCCGCTATCCTCAGCTAAACTGTGCAAGGTGGGATAATGATGTGTAAATATGCTTGATATATCTTGACATTATGATGCCTTATGACGTTTCATTTAGTTCTTCTTGATGCTTTAGTATGCTGTATTCATTTCTCGTCCTCTCTACCAATTCGCCCCCTTGCGCCACTGCATTGCCTCAATTGTTCAATGGATCAAGCAGAAAAAATTATAACAAATTACCAACTTGAACCTACCTGCTGCATCGTAGAGCAGTATCAGTATTGATTCTGACCATTGTCTTGGAGTATCTCTGTTCCATGCATTCTCTAGACATTGTGCACAAAAGGACTTAGCCACAGTTGTCACCATTTTTGCTGTTGTGCTTGCACACATCCGTCAGGGTCCCCAGAGACGGCTCTGCGAGCTTCCCGCGGAATGATTGATTCAAACAATCCACTTCAAGAAGTTCGCACATAATTGATCGTTAATGTACACTACCTGCAACCATCGCATTTCAGACAGTGCTACAGGTCAAAATGAGCCAAGTACCCTCTTTTTTGGGTTCACCGGCCCAAACGTAGGGTGGTCAGTTTGCATTGTCAATCTCAACTTTTACTGGGAGCCAGAGTTGATTGAATGCGATTGATTCTGGACAACATCCACTTTTGGCAGGGCTGGTGGGAAGGATAGAAAACCTGCTGATGGGCACACACACCTCAGGGAAAATGGCATGGATGCTTGTGCCCGTTCGTGCAGATTCAGAAAATGGTCTATAACATGAAAATAAATATACTTCATGACTTAAAATATGACATCAAAATATAGTGTAAATTTAAACATATATCATAGTAATAAGTAAACACAATCTATATATCTAATCATACCAGTAGTACCGCACAAGGCGGTGGCGGAAGTTTCAAAAATAGGAAACCTATAGGAGAAGTTGGTTGTTGCGAATCAGGGATGGCAGAGCGAAGCCACTGATTGACCGAAAGGTGGTTGGAGTTGTGTTTGCTGGAATGGTTGCAATGGTTGCAGTGGTCACCTCACCCACAACTGCTGGATGTAGTGTGATGTACTGCAACTGTAGTTGTAGTTGTAGCGTAGTGGAGTTGTAGTTGTGGTGTAATGTAATTAGTGTAGTGTAGTTGCAGTCATATGGTTGTAGCTGTAGTTGTTTTGTAGTTGTAGTTGTAGTTGTTTTGTAGTTGTAGTTGTTGTGTGGTTGTAGTTGTTGTGTAGTGTTGTAGTAGTAGTAGTAGTTGTAGTAGTAGTAGTTGTTGTTGTTGTAGTTGTAGTTGTAGTTGTTGTTGCTGTAGTTGTAGTTGTAGTTGTAGTTGTAGTAGTAGTAGTAGTTGTTGTTGTTGTTGCTGTTGTTGTTGTAGCTGTTGTAGTTGTAGTTCTAGTTGTAGTTGTAGTTGTAGTTGTTGTGTAGTTCTTGTAGTTGTAGTTGTAGTTGTAGTTGTTGTGGTTGGTGTTGTTGTTGTTGTTGCTGTTGCTGTTGTCGTCGAAGTTAGGGTAGTTAAGTTAGTGAAGTTAGTTAAAGTTAGTCATGTTAGTTAAGTTAATCAGTGTCTACTTTTTCGACATCTTCACGTCAAAAAAGGCTCAAAACCCTCAGTTTTTTACACTTTTGACTTCGAAATGTGCTTCGCGCCACAACGGCGTGCACTTTTTCGACACTTTTTCGACATCTGAACCTCCAAAAGTGGTCCGAACCCCTAGTGTTTTTAACATTTTGCCTTCCAAATGTGCTTCGCGCCACAACGGCGTGCACTTTTTCAACATCTCAACTTCCAAAAGTGGTCCGACATTGGTGTGTTTTGTGCATTTTGACTTCAAAATGTGCTTCGCGCCACAACAGCGTGCGCTTTTTCAACATCTCGACTTCCAAAAGTGGTCCGACCATGGTGTGTTTTGTACATTTTGACTTCAAAATGTGCTTCGCGCCACAACGGCGTGCACTTTTTCGACATCTCAACTTCCAAAAGTGGTCCGATCCTCTAGTGTTTTGTCCATTTTGACTTGGAAATGTGCTTCGCGCCACAACGGCGTGCAATTTTTCATCTCTCATCTGGCCAGCTGGCTCCGCACCCGCCGCTTTAGCGAGCCTACTTTTCGACCCTCCGGAGCCCCAAATCATTGGAAAAACACAGTGTTTCGCGACTTTCCTACCTTTTCGCGCATCTGCATCTTCTTTCTTCTGATCTTTTCTCTTCTGACTCTTTTCACCTCTGCTTTTCAACTGTCCATATTGTCGGAAGTTTCACTTCTAAACTTCCTTCGATTATATATATATATATACATGCATATATGTGTATATATATATATATTTACATATCATGTACTGTATATAATACTTACGTCGTACGCCCCCCATCCAAGACCTACCCTTTTAGCACTTTGGTTGGTATACATGTTGGTACTGGTATCTGCAGTTTTTTCCCACTCTTGGGACTCATAGAAAATGAGAGAAAAACAATGAAAAACACAGCATTTTCAATGTCAAGATGTTCAAATTAAGCCATTTCGGGGTAAGAACCTTAGAACGTTTACGGCCCCAAATGGATTGCAATCGATTTTCCTTCTACATTTCTGAACCGCTTGCCTTGACATCCTGCTCTGCAAGCGTCTCTCCTGCAGCTCCAACATCGCCACTCGACGCTCCAGTTTTGCAAAGGAGATCTCCATGCCCTGCAAGGATCTTTCAAAGGATGTCCACGCAAACATGTGTGGCCAGGAGACCAAGGTACATTTCTGCCGAATCTCCTCATACAAAGTCCGCCAACCAAATTGGCTGGAAGCACGATGAGCTGCCAAGTAGCATGCTTCGTGAACCTGAGAGCTTAGCTGAATCAGGATCTGGAGCAAAAGGACAATTCCATCCTCCACATGCTTTGAGATCTGCTCCTGGATGCCATTGTTGCCCTCCCCGCATAGAGATTTGTGCAGAAACTGAAGCAAACTCAATGCTTCTTGGATGGTGATGTGGCAGCATTTGCACCGGCAACATGGCTCCTTGGACTTGAACGCTGAGCCTGAAGCAAACGTCTCAGATTTGTCTCTCAAGCCACAAATTTGATAAATAGTTTCTGCCAGTTGTCCCTTGCCACCCCCAACCAGCTGGCCAGCTTGCTTCGATTCTGCCATCACCACAACATAGAGCAAGCTACTCACGGACTCACGCACAGCAAAGGCCAGTGTCATAAAGTCTAGCTTCTTGCGAACTGCAAGACACGCAGCCTTGACACAGTTGCGATGCGCTTTCTGATGTTTTTCTTTATCTGGGAGCCCGTCCTTTTGGCTTTGGCTTTGATTGAAGTCACCAGTGCCACCACTACTGTCATCCTGAGATGCTTGATGAACTTGCGGTGTGACAGCGGTTATCAACTCCAGAACCAATCTTGCTAGGCTCAGCAATTCAGACTCCCCAGACTGACCGGACAAGCTCTGAGCAAAGCCACTACCCTTTGGATCGGGCCACTGATCAAGCCGTCTCGACTGCATCTGCAGGTGTCGGAGCACGGATATGCTGCCATCCAAAGGTCCGCTCGCAAGGGAAGATGTGCTCCTAGCACCTTGCAGCATTCTCTGTGGACCCGAGCTTGCAAAGCAGCTTAGTATCAGCTGCGAGCGAAGCGCAAATCCAAGTCTTGAGCAAAAGAAGTGGAATATCGGTTCATCATGTACCCTTTAAACAGACACAGAGTCACATGTCCCATGTACCACACGACACTACCTTTTCTGTCAATCTTTTTCGACATGATTGCCAAAGCACCGCAGTCTCCCAAAAGAACAAATACGATTAAATTTACTCTGTTCAAACACTTCCCAGTCAAATCAGCGGCAGCGGCAGAACTTATTGCTCTTTCCTGCTGGATAGAACAGTGCAGTGTGGCTACAATGCACACCGAAGGCATGAAGGAATGAAGGCATGAAGGCATGGCAAAAGAACGCCAAAGGAACGGCAAAGAAACGGCGAATGCAAGTTTTTGCTGAGAATCAGAGGTCGCTGCCCATGTGCATCCTGTGCATCAGGCGAAACACCTGACGCCAACATCATCTGCAGCTGCACCAGGTCCCCATCACGGCACGCAGCCACCAGGCCACCGTCATCGGCTCCATCGGTGCCACTGCCAGCAGCAACCTGGCAGCAGAAGAGTTTTGACATGTTTGGACTCTCAAGTAACCATGTTAACCTCAAGCAGACAAAAAACTACTGTCAAACCATTGTCAAATAATATTTTTTGATCTTTCTGGGAATCTTTTTGGGATCTTTTTGTCAGTCTGTCTCTTTGTCTATCTCAACATCTTCTTGACGGGTTTTCATAGCTTGACGATCTGAACAGTGCCTTATTATATAAACGCATTGAGAATTCGTTCAACGACCCAGTGTTCATTGCCATGAAGATGCATGAAGATGAATGTTCAAAGGATCCATTTGTGCGCGGCGTAGTTTCTACATGTTTCTACGTTTCAATGAATGTCCTGTTGCACCATTGCCATGGGGATGAACTCACAAAGGCGCTGAAAGACTCTAGCGGAGCCTTGACAAAACATTTGGACTTTCATGATTTTTAATATTTTTATTTTTCTCCATATCTTTTGACAAATCGTGCCATTTGTGCCTAGGTTGGCTAAGAATTGCAGCTGTTCTGACATCTCTTGACAGGTTGACCATCAACGAGAGGACTCTCCCAAAATTCTCCCAAATCATGTTGGTTAAGTTTTACACCTGCTCGTAGCAATACCACTTTGGATGGGATGATGTTTTTTTTTTTAGTTGTTTTTTTTTGTTTTTCAGTCTGGGGCAGCTTTCCTTGCTATTTGCTGCATTTTGGAGCTAAAATCTCTGATTTGCATGCTATTTGCTGCATTTTGGAGCCAAAATCTCTGATTTGCGTGCTATTTGCTGCAATTTTGTAGCTAAAATCTCTCATTTGCATGATATTTGCTGCATTATTGAACTAACATATCTCATGTTGCATGCTATTTGCAGCATTTCGGAGCTGAAGTCGCAAATTGGGGTAGCTAAAATTAAATTTGCACGATAATTGCAACATTTTAGTTTTCACCAATTTTCCCATGGTTTTCAACGATGTCTGGATGGTTTTCATCGCTTTCTTGATCGTCTTCAATGATCTTTCCGTGGTTTCAAAGATTCTTTAGGGTTTCTTCTTGGGTTCTTGAGGGTTTAGGATTTCATTTAGGGTTTCTTTAGGGTTTCATTCAGGATGTCGTTTTTGGCTTCTTTGGGATGTCATTTAGGGTCTCTTTAAGGTTTCATTGAGGGTTTCTTTAGGGTTTAATTTAGGGTTTCTTTAGGGTTTCATTCAGGGTGTCGTTTCTGGCTTCTTTGGGATGTCATTTAGGGTCTCTTTAAGGTTTCATTGAGGGTTTCTTTGGGGTTTAATTTAGGGTTTCTTTAGGGTTTCATTTAGGGTTTCTTTAGGGTTTCTTTTAGGGTCTCTTTAGGGTGTCGTTTAGGGTCTCTTTAAGGTTTCATTGAGGGTTTCTTTAGGGTGTCGTTTAGGGTTTCTGTAGGGTTTCTTTTCAGGTTTCTTTAGGGCTTCATTTAGGGGTCCTTTAGGGTTTTATTTCGGTTTTCTTTCAGGGTTTCATTAAGGGTTTCTTTAGGGTTTCTTTTAGGGAATCTTTAGGGTGTCGTTTAGGGTGTCGTTTAGGGTTTCTTTGAAAGTTTCTTTAGGGTGTCGTTTAGGGTTTCTTTAGGTTTCTGTTATTGATGGTTTCGTTATTTTCTTACAACAGCATGCATACAAGCTCCTATACTCTATGTCTGTAGTTTTTGTGCAGTTTACATGAAATATATATGCAATGTATTACATGAATTTACATGAAATGTTATATGCAAACTACAATACTAAAACCCAACAAACGCCAAGAGCCAAGTGAAGTGAACGGCCAAAACCAAGACCAAAAGCCAAAAGCCAAAAGCCATGAGCCATAAGCCAAGCGAAGCCAAGCGAAGCCAAGTGAAGCCAAGTGAAGCCAAAAGCCAAAAGCCAAGTGGGCACACAAATGGGAGATTCTAGCTCCAAAATGCATGCAAAACACATATTTTTAGCTCCAAAATGCAGCAAATAGCAAGGAAAGCTGCCCCAGGCTGAAAAACAAAAAAAAAACCTTTAAAAAAAATATACCCTTTGGATGTCTGTTATCTGCTACATATCCTTCCTTGGGTTTGCTTAGTTCCAAACTTCCCCGCCTTTGGCTGCCTCTGTTGCGGCCGCCCTCCTGCCAGCTTATCTGCTTCGCAGCAGTGCTCATAATTGAGCCATGGAAACAAAATAAAACACGTAACAAACGCGTACAAATCTGTACAAATGCAGCACGGGTGCATAAACTGGATGCATTTGGATGCTCTGTCATCTCTGTCTTTGTTTTGCCCAATTTGTATCAATTTCTATCAATTTGTCATATCTGTCTTGCTCTGCGCCCGTCCTACGAAGGACACTTCCTCAAGTTGGATCACTCCCAAAAGCAGGAGCAGCGGCCAAAGGCGCAAACGACGGCCGTCCATGACGCAGCACTCGCTGGAAGAACAAAAAACAATTCGAAATGATACACTACAAATTCATACAAATTCAAAAACCATCAAAAACATGTCTTTTAGGACATTTCCCTCTCCAAGAACATGTATAATTATTCAGAGACCCCTAGACCCAGATAGAGGTGAAGGGTCGGATCAGTTCCTCCTCTGAACAATCCGATATAGTTGCGAACTCGAAGTTGCAAAACTACAATTTAATATTTCAATTTGTCATAAATTGTCCAACATTTTCCTTCACCTGCGCATGTCCCCACGATTACCATGCGTGGCACAAATCAGGGGTTGGGTGATGGATTTGACCCCAAGAGACTGGAGAGAACAGGGACAACATGAGGTCAGTGTCAATGGTAAGAGTTTTCTGTATCGGCGAAACTCATATGATACATATGACTCTGGCGACCTGCTGTAAATATTCTGTCCAATGAGAACAACAGCACTGGGCACGGGAAACTGTGTATGTTCACAACAGCAACTGCCTGGTCATGCCTGGTCACTAATGTGAATCGATGTGATTTGATATGTACTAATTGTATCTAATTGTATCCAATTGTTAATGTGTTTGTTCATGTTTGATGGCCAAACAGCTCAGCACGTTTGCAAGCGCTCACAAACACAATCAAGCTCGCACAAGGCAGCACCCAAAGCTCAAGGGGATCCTGCACCCTCATGCGACAGGCCAACATCATTTCCTAAACATATGTTCGATCCGTTAGAGAAAGAACATACAAATTCCTGGTTCAGCTGTGAAACTCACCTTCTCAGGATGGATAAAAGAAAGATTTACGCACAAGACAGTAGTGGTCTTCACCGAACAATTAGCATCAATCATCTTGACTAATCTTGATGTCAAACAGTCGGCAACATGTAACAACAATGACCGGAATAGAACTCAGCACAATACGTTGCTTCTGCACTGAGAGGCTCATAAATTGTCCTGAGGAAGTGCTGCAAAAGCCACGCCTAAGAAGCCCGGAGACGTAGGAAACTGTGAGATGACAAGAATGGATCCAGGTTTGGCACTGAAGTTGTTACCTGCAGAATTGAACATGACATGTAAATCTATCGAATCTATCATGTGTGTTGTGTATGCATGCATGCATGCATTGCAATGCAATGCCATGCCATGCAATGCAATGCAAATATGTAATGTAATGTAATGTAATGTAATGGAATGTAATGCAATGCAAGTATGTAATGTAATGTAATGTAAAGGAGTGTAATGCCATGCAATGCAATGCAAGTATGTAATGTAATGCAATGCAATGGAATGTAATGTATGTCTGTATGTCTGTATGTCTGTGTGTCTGTATGTTTGTATGTCTGCATGTCTGTATGTATGTATTTTTGTATGTATGAATGCATGCATGTATGCATGCATATATGCACGGGATGTATGCACGGGATGTATGTATGTGATGTATGTATGTGATGTATGTGATGTATGTGATGTATGTATGTGATGTATGTATGTGATGCAATGTGATGTATGTATGTGATGTATGTGATGTATGGGACGTATGTGATGTATGTGACGTATGTGATGTATGTGATGTATGTATGTGACGTATGTGATGTATGCATGTGATGTATGTATATGTATGTGATGTATGTGATGTATGTTATGTATGTGATGGATGTGATGGATGTGATGGATGTGATGGATGTAATGCATGTAAAACATGTAATACATGTAATGCATGTATGCATGTATGCAGGTACGTACGTACGTAGGTATGTATATTCGGACAGGTCAACTTGTGCAAAATCGAACAACCATAAAATCGGCATAAACATATCAAACAATGTAGATGTTTGCAGTCAGCATGCTGTCACATATTGCAATACTATATATTATATATAATTACATAAACATACATAAGCCTCACATCGTTTGTTGAGCGTATTTGGACCAGTTTTCTTAGATGTACAGAAAATACTACTAAGGCGCACTGGTATTGTAATTACTCCCGAAGCCGCTATTAATCTTTGCCCAATAGTGGCCTGATACTACACTCTGCAATGATGAGAATCCAAATGAATCCAACAGAAGGATAACCATGTCAAACCGAAACAAAACCTAGCGAAAACGAGGTGAACGAAGATGACTTGGATGACCCTCAGAGGGATGCAGAGATCTATGATGATCTGTGAGCATGCGATAGCACAGCGAATTCTTGAGGTCCTCTCACTGACACTCTCTGTCACAAGCTGTGCGGCATGAGGCTCCAGCAATGAACACGAAGGCTTGCCAAGCAAACACGTCAGGCGTGCAGGTGTAATGGTAAACCCTCTTCTTCTCCCCTCGCTGGGTCTGACAGCTTCAGTATCCTGAATGCTACTTACTACATCTTACTACAATATTTCGATGATGCGGCTTCTTACCAAATCTTCGCTCCAAATCTTACCGACCAAGCGAAGATTTGTCAAAGTCTGTACGTCGGAGAAAATATGAAAAGAACGGCATGTCCTTCCAATCAACTTCTTCTGCTTACATCCCAAGCCTACTCTTGTGTGAGTGGCTTCAAGTGTGGAACACAATCCAGCAAATTTCGGGCAACATGATTTTTTGAAAGTCTCGTGTTAGTGGTGATTCGTTTCCAGCCAATGGCTCACATTTGCGTTGCACAATCATCACGATGCCTGCCCAAGTATTTTCCGTTTGGGTTCCCGAAACCTATCGCATCTAATGATCAAACAGCAAGCACTGTGAGGCAAATTTATTTGCAAGACTGGAACATACTGAAATATAGTCACATATATAGTCGAACCTGTTTGAACTTTTAAATCCGAAGCAGTTGTGTCGAAGTACGAATCCGCAAATCGTTTTTGAACCCTCAGCTGCAACTCCATCGCCGTAGAGTCAGTCTCATAGTGCGAAAGGAGTTGATCACAAACCTCATCTTTGATGAGGAATTATAAACTGCTTGTAGAATTCCGGGCTTGACCGACTGTGAATCCCAGAACTGAACTCTCACACCGCAGCAAGTTCACTACTATATATTATATCATTTGGTATGTCGATACTTGGAAAAACGCGACATGCTTGGAACCAAAGCTATAAGCAAATACAAACAGCGTCGAACAGCTATAAATCAATTATAAACAGCTACAACATGCTACAACATGCTACAACATGCTACAACAAGATCATAGGTGTTGTTGTCCATCAACTCCAGGCAATGCCCAAGTGGGATTCAGCACAGCCGAGCACAGCATCTGGTTAAGTTAAGAACTTAAGAACATTTAAGAACTATGTATTGGTCTAACGTGTCAGCTGACAGATGCTGACAGCCTGGCCAAGCACCACATTACTCACACATTACACTTTCAAAAACTCCCTACCTTGAGATCCCATGAGATCCCCACAGGGCCCCACAATCTTCCACAACAATTGTAACAGATTGATCATATTTGATCATATTGTAACTTGAATGAACATTCGACCACCTAATGTCACCTATGCGGCCAATGTACCTCTTAACTATTTTTAAATGCTGTTGTGACTTCCTGTGAGATGCTGTATCATGCGATATCAATCTTGCTACTGTGAAGCGCTTATACTCAGAGCCTAGTACAGTCTCTTACCAACTGCCAAACCTTGGGTCCGCCCTTCACGTCTTCAACAACTTCAATAACTTCAATATCTATCAATATCTTCAACCCCTCTTCAGCGTAGCGGGTTGCCTCATTTCATTCTTTGGAGTCCAAAAGCAACAGCAGCACCGGCTGCCAGGGCGGCAGCAAGGAAAAGCCATTGCCTCATGTCCATGGCCCCTGTGAGGTTTGAAACGCCAACATCACCAAAAAGAATAAAACAGTAGTCATTTTGATATCAACTGTATTCGTTCTGTAATTTAAAACGACGATGAAGAGCACATAAAAACACAAACCAATCATCTATCAAGTAGAGGTTTCTCGTCAAGGCCCCCCTTCCGGACGAGTGCCAAAGTTGAAGGGCATTTTATATTAGGTTTCTTCTGCGCTCATGCAACATATGATTCTATTTTGCTGTAGTAAGGCTTAAAAGCCTTTCAAAGCTTTTATAAAGTTTATAAAGTTTATAAACGTTTATACATTTTATACACACTCAAGAAGCCGTTTCTGCACTTTTGTAGGCCTTTGGTAAACTCGGATCTGCAAAGCGGGGTCTTGAGTGGGGGTGACTTGAACAGTGAACACCACCCTATGAATCAAGCAATTTTAGACGAATCAACAAAAAGGAAACCAAAGAAAGGGAACCACAAAAGCAAATTACTACACGTACTCGCTGTGAATTTGTAATTAGCCTTAAAATTTAGTAGTTTGGCAGGAATACAATCCAGCTGTCAGATACACGGGGAAGCACGATGTCTCCTCCAAAACCAGAACAAACGTTGCGTCTTAGCAGCTCTTTGATGATGTCCTTCTGCTCTTTACTCGGCCATATTGTTTTAAAGCAGATAGTTTTCTGAAATTTTCTGCATAGTTGGCTTTAATATGAAGAGGCAATTGCATGCGTCAAGGACTGCTTGTGCATGGTTTCAACTGAGAAGTTTTCGAGTGGATGAGGGTCAACCTGAAGCTGGGCTGCCAAGTCGTCAGGATTTAAGAGTCGGCAGAACGCTAATCAGTGATTTAGAGCAGAACAAAAAGAGACTGATGCATGAGCAGTACAAAAAACTGGCAAGACCGGTCAAAACAATCAATGGAATCAAAACACATCTGGAAGATCTGATAATTACATGTATATGTATAGATATGATTAGATATGTGTGTAATTGTGTATACAGTATATTATTATATTGTATGTTGCATTTGAGAGTATGTGAGAGATACCATGAGGGCGAATGGCTCGTACTTCGGGCCAGTACAGTAGTGGTGTGATTGTCGAATGATATGTCTTGTAAGAGCGGAAGGGCAGCTTTGAACATTGACAGTGCAGAAGACTTGAAGTGGCCTTGTCTGGAAATTTGCTACTACTCCGGGGTGGTTTCCCAGGGAGTCTTGACAGGAAAAAAACGACGTTTCTTGTGTTGTATTCTTACCGGATTCCTACTAGGCATGCTCAAGATTTACCTGGACCGTGCATTGGTGCATCACTGCAACTTTCTTCCAAGCATTCTACACCTGGACAAATCATGACAAATCTTGCTTCATATAAAACGTCAGCAAGAATCAACAGAAATCAGCAAGAAGCTACAAGTAAATGCCTTTTAGGATCCCTTACAGCCTCTGGTCACGGTCTCTTTCAGCGGCCACTTTTTCTCGACCTTGCCGCTGGTCCCTACATAGGAAGTCTTGGCCTTCAACATGTTTTCGTCTGAATTCAGTAAATACATACCACCCGCAGCCCAAAATTGAGATATATGATGTCTCACAATTGTACTGCATACAATATACACTGAAACCAATAGACGATGACACATGCACACATATGGGTCTATATTATACACGTCGGTGTATAAGCAAATACATATATATATATTTACATATACATAACATGTTGACATCTCTAAATAGAAAAACATTATTAACAAATATTAATAGTAATGACAATAATATCAGCATTGTAACATTCATAATTACAGTAGTAATAAACAATAACTACTACTTCTACTACTACTGCTGCTGCTGCTGCTGCTACTGCGGCTACTGCTACTGCTACTGCTACTACTGCTACTACTGCAACTACTACAACAACTACTACTACTACTACTACTACTACTAATTACTACTAATTACATCTAAATACATCTAATTACATCTAATTAGTACTAATTAGTACTAATTACTACTACTACTACTACTACTACTACTACTACTCATAGTATGATAGTAAATAATATTGCGCAGAATCAAATTACACTATATTATATATATATATTATACATGTGTGTGTGTGTCAGAATATATCTACCGGCGCGCAAATGTGATGTGTCAGCACTCACAAAAATCACCCTGGGTGACCAGCATTCCTTGACAAATGCCATCACCTGCGCTTTTGTCTCCTGCCATTACAGGTGCGTTGTGAAGAAGTACTGTACTACGATGAGTGGCTTCTGATGCTTCTGTTCTCCCAACATCGATGCAAGCGAAACCCTGCTCAGCAATTCATTGCAGAATGTCAACTTCTAAACGTCAAACTTCCATTGAACTTTCACGAGACTTTGAATTTGGGACACCTTTCTGCCAAAGGTGATAGCACCCGAAAAGGTGTTCAAGGTGCACTGGTGAAATGCTGCAAAAGCTACGAAGTCCTTAAAAGTTGAAGAATTGGGCCCAATTGTCACGCCAATTGTCATCTGCCACGCCTCCATTGTGAGGCCAGTATCCACGATGTGGTCAGCTTTCCGTCGCTTGTCTGCGTCTGGGACCTGTCGCACAGCGCTTACAGCGCTTAGGCATAATGCCTTGGCGGCCTTCACCGTTAAGTTTAAAATTTAAACTAACTCGAGAAGGCTCCTAGAAGGCTTGCGAGGTTCTCACACCGGTTGAAATCTGTGGGGTTGTTTGACCTGATTTCTGGTTGTCCTGGTCATCCAGGAATGTTGAAGCAAAAGATAGCAAAAGTGCCTTTATTCAGTACATAGTCACATAACTGACATGCAGTTGTAGCATGTAGTAGTATGTTGTACTATGTTGTAGGTAGTGTGGTGTCGTGCTCGCTATTAGGAAGGCATCCACAAACATAAACAGGCCTTCCTTTTCTGAGCTACTAGTATGCACAGTACAGGGATGGTTCTATCAGGAGGTATAGAGGTTAGAGGGGAAGTCAAAGTCCCAAATGAAGTAAATGCATCTTGTGTCCAATTTTCAGAAGATGAAGGCAACGCGACAACAGTGCAAACAACTGATTGAAGGCTGGGACTTAGTTTAGGCACTTTAACCCGGTAAAATGATCTAAAATCAATCAAAATCAAAAAATGAAGAAAATTGGAGAACCACAGGAAGCCAAAGGAACTGGAGGACAATGGAGGACATATCAAATGTGGTACCAAAATGGTACCGAAATCAGTTCCTGGTATCAGCTGCTTGGACCTGCTTCGAGAGAATTGCAGTGAACTTCTCCGGGGTCATATCATTCCGAGCCAGCACTCGTGTGCGCCTCATACAGCCCACTCTCTGCCCAGGGAGGACCAGGGTTTGAAAGTCTAAAAAGGATCATTTCAAAATGTTTAAAATGATTTTCCCTCAGATTCCCTCCTGCAACTTTCTGCAACAGCGTTTTGGTGAAAGGGGCTCTCTTCACTGGGATCACAAAATAAGTACTAAGTACTGTATATATATAATATATATATATTATAATAACTTATAATATAGTATAATCATAATTATAACATGATATAACGTGTAATAGCATAATAATTTAACTTTATGTGTGCCATCTAACCTTTGCAGTGTTGCCAACAAGTGATGTCTAGATTGTCTAGTCAGGCAACAAGATCAACTGGACATAGCTGGACAAACGCTGTGTTTTCTGAGGTCCTGGCTGCTGCTCAGCAGGAGCACTCACCACCATTACGACGTCGCAATGTTTTTCCTCTCTACAAACTCTGCACATGCTGTAGAACATGCAAAAACTTCACCGAAGAGCAACTGAGACAATTTTAGACGATTTCAGATAATGCTGATCCGATGCAAAAAAGAACAGGATGCAGCCCACGAACCCGAATGCTCACACACGTATGTTTAATGGCACAGATGTCGAAACACATTAGAGATGCAATCACGTAAAACACTTTTGTGAAACAACTTATTTCAACAGTGTTGTACATTCTTCCCCAATTACCGTGCCAGTGTAGACTGTGGAGTGTGGAATGGAGTGGGGTGCAGAATGCGGAGTGTGAAGACAGTGAAGTGTTGAGTGGGGAATGTAGTGTGTAGATGTGTGTAGGGTGTGAAGTGGGGATTGCGGAGTGCGAAGTGTCGAGTGTAAAGTGTAAAGTGTAGAGTGTAAAGCGTAGAGTGTAGAGTGCGGAGTGTAAAGTGTAAAATGTCAAGTGTAGAGTGAGTGTGGAGTGTAAAGTGTAGAGTGTGGAGTATAAAGTGTAAACTGTAGAGTGTGGAGTGTCAAGTGCACAGTGTGAAGTGTAAAATGTAAAGTGCAAAGTGCAGACTGTCGAGTGTGGAGTGTAAGGTGTCAAGTGTAAAGTGTGGAGTATAAAGTGTAGTGTGTGGAGTATAGTAGAGTGTGGAGTGTCCAGTGTAAAGTGTAAAGTGTAGATGGTGGAGTGTCAGTGTAAGTGTAGAGTGCAAAGTGTAGAGTGTAGAATGTTGAGTGTGGAGTGTAGTGTCATGTGGACTGGGCCGGGCAGAGTGCAGAGTGTGGAGTGTAAAGACAGTGGAGTGTTGAGTGAAGAATGCTGTGTGTGTAGGGTATGAAGTGGGGTTTGTGGAGTGCGAAGTGTCGAGTGTAAAGTGTGGAGTGAAAAAAGTAAACTGTAGAGTGCGGAGTGTAAAGTGTAGTGTGTAAAGTGTATAGAAGTGTAGAGTGTGGAGTGTAAAATATAAAGTAAACTCTCACGATGTCCCACGCGCGCCACGCAATTTGCACGTTGTCACCACTTGACGCAGCCCTGACAATGCGATTGGCAAAAAACACCACACGTCTAAAGTGCTGGAGTGCTGGGCCTGCCACGAAACCTGCAACTCATCTTCTGAAAACCTTGCAAAAGTATTGTGCATGTCACACAGAGCGACTTCTGACACGTTATGAAAGATGTTGCTATGTCACGAAGTGCCACGCCTGCCACACGAAACAAAGTTGTGCAACATTTGAAACCTACATTCAAAAGTGACCACTTTTGCAGCACTCCCCGCAGGCATGGCCATGGGGATCTCATACGGACAGCGGCCAACGGTTGCAAAAGGGCGGCGCAACGTCTTGCGAACACACCCTGAACCCCCCAACTCCCAGAGTGAAATGGGAACCCTTGCTATGCATTCGGGAAGAACCTAAGGAACCGGGATTCATCCATATCGTCCACATCATCCATATTCTTCCCAACTACTTTCAAATCTTTCAACAATGAACCAGGTTCACCCTGAAAGCTAAGCCGAAGACCAGTTTCTTTTCAAAGAGCAGGGGAATGTCCAGCACGCAAAGGAGCTGGGCAGAAACATCAATTTGAGTAGAGCACCAGAAGCAAGTGAGTGTAAACAAGCAGAACAAGGCAGAATGATACCCAAAGATCTAAGCCATTCAAAGGCACTTCTTAATTTTAATGATTGCTGTGCTACTAATGAAAGGCTTTCCTAAGCAAGTCTTCCAAGGCTTCAAATCATATGGAAGAACGTGCACCCTTCGAGCAATGGCTACATAATGTTAGGGTCAGCCGACGGTCAGCCTTCATATCCTTTTGGCGGAAGTTACAGTCGATAACAAATCACCAGCCTGATTTATCTGACTTGATTGAACAAAACAACAATAACATCATCGAAAGCAAATGTCTCTATGAGCATTCTAAAATACAAAGGCGTGACATGTAAGATGCGTAGTCTCCTGCAATTAATTCCCTTATGCTCATTTTGGTTTCAGTTTGTCGCTGTTTCACTGATGGCAAAGGCAACGCCTCCCCTTGCCGCCGTGCTTTGGAAATAAAGTGATCACGAGAAGCTTCAACCAAGGGATGCACAATGGCCTAGCAACAGTGTGGCAACAGTGCGACTATAGGAAGCTCAGGGGTTCAAACATGTTCAAGCCAAGACGCGACATAACACGACAATAGTCAATAGTTGTTTTTATGTTCTTGGTGACTCAATTACTTTCGACTTCACACGCAGTGAGAACCTGAGAACCTGTGATTGCCTTTGCAATCAGATTCTTTGTTGCGCCAGAGCAACACATATTATATAAATTTATATAAATAATATATAAAGCATTATAAAGCATCTACTTTCATCATCTTTCATCTTCCCAGACTCACCATCCCTTGTTGTTTGCTTGTTTGCCATGGTGATTCTGAGCTGCAGCGCGTTGCAGCGCTGGGAGGGGAACTTTCGAGCAAATCTCTGAGTTTACCCTGAGCTCAGACTGAGTTTAGTGCTTGATTCATCTTGCTTCTCGATTATTTTGATTCAAAGCCCAAGACATTTCACGACTTCACTTCTCCGAGAAGACGCTCGCCTCCAAGTGTTTCAGCCTCTCTGCATTCGCCTCCCCTACAACCAGCTTTGAAAGTGCCCCTCGGTCCACGCCACCCTCCTGGATGCAATCTCGGATGTCGCAAAAAAAACCTGGAAAACTTCTTCAGTCTTTAAATTTATTATGATTTACGATGATTTATGCATGTATTATCATGTATTCATATGTTTTCATATGTATTCTACAAACTTTCCTCGCAATCAAATCATTGGACTTTGACCTTTGAAAGTTGAAGCCTTTGCCTGGATCCAAAAGGACTCCAAAGGCGTCCTGTGAGAGAATTTCGTCCCCAAAAGCCTGCAAGCAAGCAACATAAAATGGAAACTTCACACACATTTAAATGTGATGCTGGATGATGCTGGTATATTCCGATTTGAGCTTTTGTCACAGTGGACACTACGAAGGCTATTAAACAGAGTTGGGCAGGCTACTTGGCATTAAGATGCATCAAGCATGAACCGAAAGAAAGAATGCCAGGAATCAAGGCCCGTGAAACCCTAAGTGTTACTAAGCTAAGACATGCTAAGACCAGATATCGTAAACTGGCACCGCTAAACGCCGCTAAGCAACAGAAACTTTGATGCTCAAAACAAGAGGTGGCCTGTCCAGTCTCTAAAACCAACACCATCCAACACCTATATACGTCCAAATACTGTTTATGATGTCGGGTAAAAGCAGAGCAACCGTGAACGCTCTCATTTGGAAGGCAAAGTCAAAGAGACACATTCGGCAACTAAGACTAACTAAGACACCACCTTCAGATACACCAAAAACACTTGTTGAACCCGTTGATCTTGAGTGGAACCATTGTTGCCTCTTTGAGCGGAAGGACAGCTTCTCCACCAGGCCTAATTCCCAACAACAAATTCTGCTGAGTTTCAATCTGGGGCGGGGAGTGGTGTCGGGAAAATGCCCTGGAACACTGGAACAGATCTTGCTGTCTTGCTGGAACCTTGCTGGAACTTTGGAACTCTGGGACCTTGGAAACCTGCAACCTTGGATCGAACCCTGCAAATTGGAACCTTGCCCCGCGAGCCTTGTGTTCTTGCAACCTTGTAACCCGGCAACATTGGAATCCTGGAACCCTGGACGTTTGCAAGTCTGGAACCTTGGTGCTTGGAACCTTGAACCTTGGAAACCTGCTGGGAACCCTCAAGCTTGGGAACCCTTGAAACTTTGAATTTTGGGACTCCCGTAGTATGGATCCCTTTGTCCAAACTCTGGAGTCATGGAACTGTGGAACCCCAAAATTCTGGTCTCTTGCATCCTTGGACCCTTGCTACGGTGGCTGCAGACCTACGGTGGCTTTTAACCTTGGAACCTTGTGGAGTTGTAAATTGAACACTTTGCTGATCTTTGCTGTGGATCATGATTTGTTTGTATTGATGAATAGAGCCTGGAACCTTGATCCTTGGAACCCTGGCACCCTCGAACCCTCGAACCTTGGTAATCTAGCACTCTGGAAAGTTGGAACCGTGGAGCCCTGGACACCTCCAACCTTGGAATCCCAGAACCCTGCAACCTTGGAACCCTGGAACCCTGGAGCCTGCTGTTGGGTTGTTAAGTTGGGCTAATGCATCCACAACATTCCACAACATTCCACAACACCCGAAGAGATGACTGCCGTGAACCAAAGCTGAAAGGTATCACATGGTACCACCCTGCTGAACTCGTGCTACTGCTCAATGATGCCAAGTGGAAAATCTGACACAGCATGGGCATGTTCTCAATCCCTGCGCATAAGGTATCACCAGGTCATATTACGCTCTTGAAATGCCCGAATCTCAAATCCAAATAAATCCAGATCTTCGATGATCTTCGTTAGGAAACGACCGCAACTCCAAACGTCCGCATATCGCTGGACCAAGGTCCCGGCGCATATAACCTGTGCACAGTGGCATCTGCATCATCCAGAGGTACTTGCATCTCCTCATCCAAGTCATCCAAACCATCCAGATTATATCAGATTATCAATAGATTATCATGATATGTCAGTTTTTGTCCATGCAGCACGACAATGTACGACATATCATGTATCTGATCTGGTTATGTTCGGAATATGAGCCTGGAGGATTGGGCTTCGATGGGCTTATACTCCCCACAGTATGTCGGTATGAATCTCTTTATGTTTCAGGTTTCAAGAAGCATGAAAAGTCTGGTGATTTGGGACATTTTCAACATGTTAACAAGCTGCACATTGGAAACAAACGAACAACGAAACGATGGGGCCATATCTCAATTAGATCGCATGCTTAAGTTCTGGACATTTACTTCCATGCTTCCGCCCACAGCTGCACTTCAGGAAAATGGGATGTTCCGACACACCCATTTCATACAAATCTGGCCAATGCCGTCATACTTCTTTTCCCGGCGACACTTTCTAGCCACATCTTGCCACTCTTGAATATCATTGAGTATCACTCAATATCTTCCCAGCCTGAAGCCACTTGCTAACAGTGCTTTTTCCCATGCCAATGCTTCCGGTGAGGCCTCAAGTCAAGTCTATGGAATTTTAAGGAGTTGACATTGCAATCCGCCAAACCCGGAACAAGAATCGTAGGGAATATCGAATTATCAAATTCATGAAGAGGTTGATGAAGCTCACAGGATGCTTCTGAAGCAGTGATTGAAAAAGACTGAAAACTACAGTAATGAAAAACGCATCAAAGAGCGCCTTCTACCACAAGGCCCGCAAAGAACCACAAAACATCTGGAAGATCTGGAAGATTCCAGAAAAAAAAATCTTCGATATTCGAATCTGAGGAGAAAACCAACAACCAAGGTGTCTCCAAGCGACCTGCCAAGACACCAACAACAATTGTGATCTGAACCCAGGACTATGTCTACAAGCGCACTATCATCCAAGCCCGGCGAAGTGAAACGTAAGAAAATATAATAAAATCATAGAACATCCTCAAATGGACTTGGTTTGATATGGTTTAGCTTTCATCCCGCACTGGATCTGCAGCTGATGCAAGCTTGCTGCAAGTGCCCAGCATTGGACCCGCGGTAATGCATGATAAGATAAGGCAAATGGAATTTGATCATTGCAGTACTTCTAGAGGCGTATCAAGTCCAGAATCATCATTGCACTATATTACACTGCTATGCTAGCATATTCTAGCATCATCGCACAAACTCCAAAATCTAAACACAAAAAATCAAAAATCTCGATGTTGATAGTGATGCTGCTGAAAACTCAACGGCAGCCCTTGCTGCTCCCTTGCTTGCACATGTTTCCAAAGCTGCAAGATCATGTAACAATGAATACAAACGAATTGTAAAATGTTCAGTTTGGGAGACAGTATCCATGCTTTTTTGCAGCCCTTTGAAAGAAACGGCCTGCTGCGCCGAACCTGGCCGTCCGGAGGCATCATTAGTGTCAATCCTTTGTCCTTCGTCCATATTTATATTCCGCGTAATATATATATATATATATAAATTATATTCGTTCTGATTTCTAGATTTCAGAAACCCTGCAACTCGAGATGTTCCTTGACGAAGAAGAATCGTTTCTCTCCAGTTGCAGGAATCCATGGTAATCCCTCTGCCCTGTCTCTTTGCCCCAGAATCCAACCCTTGTGTGGATCCTTGTGGAAATGATTGGCTTTTCCACGGCCGACAAAGGAGACACAAACCGTGTCACAAACCATCACCAGCCTGCCTGAACGTTACTACGTCACTACGTCGCTGCGTCACTACGTCACTACGTCACAACGTCACAACGTCACACACACACACACAAACAAACACACACACACAGACACAGACAAACCCACACACACAAACACAGACAAACAGACATTGTTAACAGGTTGCCGCTGCACCAGTTTCACGTTTGAACACAGAGGCTGCCAGCGAGAATTCCGCACCACCCGTGGTATTTGACAAGGCTGTAAAGCCGCACCAACGTTGTGGACAGCTCAGGCAGCACTGCTGCTCTTGGACATCCCCAATGCCACTGACCACACTTGGATGACAAGTCCACAATTTATGCAGATGACTGCAACTTCCATCAGGTGATACACTCTGAGCCGACCGACAGGGTGAAAATCGAAAAATAGCCAGCCGTTACTTTACTTAAACGAATTACTAGGTTGAAACTTGTAAATTCAGAGATCAGGTCGAAGGATCAAAATTCCTACCTAGAAAGGTAATTCCTGAAGGGTTCATGCCACCGTGACGAATCCAGCATGAGTCACACACTTGTTCAGAACTGTCGTTGCGAATTCGGTTGTGGAGTGCATCTGACGTGCAAAAACACAAAACATTTAGATGACATGATGAATATAATATACATATTATACCCACACAGTAGACGTTGGCAATAAAAAACCAGAGCGATAAAATATATGTCCCCCAGCTGCGACTTATATGCGCCCGGGGGCGGGACTATATATGTATATATATAAATAAAGACACAAATAAATAAAGACATTAATAACTAAAGACATAAATAAATAAAGACATAAATAAATAAAGACATAAATGAGTAAAAACATAAATAAATAAAGACATAAATAAATAAATAAATTACTTTACTTCGAGTGATCCCCACCATGACATTTATCGATTTGTTACTGGCAAATTTTCTGGCATTCTATCTGACATATCTTCTGGCATTCGATCCGGCATTCTATCTGGCATATCTTCTGGCATATATTCTGGCAAATATTCTGATATAATTTCTGGCATTCTATCTGGCATATCTTCTGGCAGATGTTCTGGCATATCTTCTGGCATTTCTATCTGGCATATCTTCTGGCATATTATCTGGCAAATCTTCTGGGATTCTATCTGGCATATCTTGTGGCAGTCTATCTGATATTTTATCTGGCATTCTATTTGGCATATCTTCTGGCATATCTATTTGGCATATCTTCTGCAAGGTGGTGCCTTGACATATAAATCATTTTATATATTGTATATTTAATGTTGTAACATGGGTTAAGTATATTTATAAATGGGGCTATCTTGTATAAGTTATGTTGAATTTATATCAATAGATAGGGAGATATAACATGAAATAGCACATACATCAAAAAAAATACAAAAAAGTTAGCAAAGATAGCGGTTTTTGGTTGTCTGGAATGATGTTTTTAATGGTAGCCATTTTGTTTGCCCAAGTGAAGCACTAAATCCTTGAAAGCATGGCAGAACCAGGAACCGCTGTCGCGCAGAGAGCGACATTGCAGGATTTCAAATCTTGCAGTTCTTTTTTATCGCAAGAAGTTTGGAACGCTTTGACAGCTGGAACAGAGTCTCGTGGCCAGAACATATCACTGACGCAGTGTTCCCGGGAGAAAACACTGGCTGGCCTAGTGTGGAGGGATGAGAGAAGCTGCATCTGGAAACGCGTGAGTATATCCAATGGAATAGACCAGAAAACAAAGGAACGCGCATGTGTCGCCTCTTCATTAGCCAATAAAAGCATAGATACGCGCGTGTGTTTCCCGAATGTATGCAGATAATACATAAATACGTGTGTGTTTCCCAACATATAAACCAAACAGAGATTGCAAACGCGAATGTATTAAAAATGTGTTTACACCTACAATCACATGACGGTGAAATATGTAAATGTTTGGGATGTGTTTCCACAAAAAGAAGAGAACGCACTTGTGTATCCTCATGAAAAGATTAAAAATAGAAGGGAACGCGATGGTGTAATCACGTCTCAGACCAATTGCATTTGTAAACGCGGATGTGTTAAAAATGTGTTTTTTTTGTGTTTCCTAAAAACTGTGAAGGACTCTTTCAAAACCTTCTAAGACAAAAAACAAAAAATGTTGTTGAATACACGTGCATGACAAACATGCATGTGCCTGCATGGACCACTGCCAAAGGCAACGTGGTCATGTTTTTACCCTAATTTGTTCGCATTTCGCAATCACAAACCAAAGAACAGACGCGCAATGGTAAAACAACACAACTGGCCAGGCACACATGCAGGATTGAAAACATAGTACAGATTCGACAAAAAAAGATACAAAAGATATAACTTAACTTACAAAACCTATAACATAACTTAACATAACTTCAAGTTAACTTCCTCAAGTCCTTTTATAAAGCCCATAAGTCCAACTTAACTCAAGGCACCACCTTGTGGCATATTTTCTGGCATTCTATCTGGCAATCTTCTGGCATTCTATCTGGCATATCTTCTGGCAAATCTTCTGGGGTTCTATCTGGCATATCTTCTGGCATTCTATCTGGCATATCTCATGGCATTTTATCTGGCATATCTTCTGGCATTCTATCTGGTATATCTTCTGGCATTCTATCTGGCATATCTTCTGGCATTCTATCTGGCATATCTTCTGGCATTCTATCTGGCATATCTCATGGCATTTTATCTGGCATATCTTCTGACATTCTATCTGGCATATCTTCTGACATTCTTTCTGGCATATCTTCTGACATTCTGTCTGGCATATCTTCTGACATTCTTTCTGACATATCTTCTGACATTCTGTCTATCTGACATCTTTTCTGGCATTCTTCCCGTTGAGGCCCGGCAGTGCCCACTGCGATCTGGAAGTTGCGGTTGAGGTCCGGCAGTGCCCACTGCGATCTGGAAGTCGCGGTTGAGGTCCGGCAGTGCCCACTGGGATCTGGAGCTCGCGGTTGAGGTCCGGCTGTGCCCACTGGGATCTGGAGCTCACGGTTGAGGTCCGGCAGTGCCCACTGCGACCTGGAAGTCGCGGTTGAGGTCCGGCAGTGCCCACTGCGATCTGCAACTCGCGGTTGAGGTCCGGCTGTGCCCACTGGGATCTGGACTGCGAGGAGGAGGCGGCGGGTGAGGAGGCGGAGGAGGCAGAGGAGGCGGAGGAGGCGGAGGAGGAGAACAGCTCTGATAAAATCTAACAACCCTCACCTGGCAGGTGGGGAATAAATAAATAAATAAATATAAATATAAATATAAATATATATATATATAAATATATATATATGGTCTCGTGTTCCGTGTTCCTACCCCACCCTCCAATGGTATGGGTCCCCAGGTAGCACCCGCTTCCCTTCTATATGCAAGCTATTGGCAGCATTTCTGAGGTCCAGCCTCATTTTTGTAGGTTTTTGCGGCGATTCTGACTACCAGCCTCGCATTTACTAGGTACATGCTACCTTTTAGACGACCTATGTAGCACACATAGTCCCTCAAAGTACCTACGTGCTACCTATAGTCCTGTATAAATGTGCCGTGTATCTACTTCCTATATATATATATATATGATATATGTATATATACATATATATATATACACATATTATAGATACATATATAATCAGATATAAATAATATATATATATAATATATATAAATAATATATATATAAATAATATCTATATGTAAATATATATATATATACAATTTATATAATTTTATATATACACATTCGTATCTAAAATATATATATATATATGTACACACATATACACATATATTCACACACACGTGTATATATATATATATGTACACATATATATATATATATATGTACACACATATACACATATATTCACACACACACGTATATATATATATATATACATATAAATAAAAATAAATATATATACACGCGGTACCACACCCCCACCACACCACAGGGGGGGGAAGGGGACAGTACTACGGCTGACCCATGACCATGGCGGGGGGGCGGTTGGAACGCTGGGCCATATATATATATGTATATATATATATATTAAAAGCAGGTACGTTTTCACAGGTAACCAGGGGGTGTCTTCGTTGGCCACCGGCCCCCTGGGACCCCGGTGGCCCCCTGCAAAATTAAGAAGTTTTACATCTCTACAGATGGTACACACACACACACACCTACCTGCTTCAATCTGTCTCAACTCTTGGTGCTTTAATCCACTCTTGTCTGGAGATGTCAAATGAAAGCCGGCCGGCCATAAGAAATCTGTTTCCATCTGCTTCCTAAGAAATTATCCAAGTCAACAAAACGCCGTCCTCAATTAACGCACAGAATGCGTCCTGTCTACCGCCTGGCTGCATTCCCAAATCCATTAAAACCCCCAATGCTTTCCCAGCACGGCCGCGCCCTGTCAGAACTTATAGACGCCATGGTCAGCTGCAAGCCCCAGGACTAAACCCAAGCGGGACAGTGGCAAGAGACTTGGGGCTGTAACAAGCTGTAACTGCATCCGACAATAGCCATGTTTATAGTCCCTGGCAATGTTGTCACAAGTAGCGTAGTATCATGTTTTTGCCTTGCACATTCTGATTGCAAACTGCATACATTTTTTTTCTGCAGCATTGACACCCGAGAGCATCATGCATCGTTGCTCTTTGCTATCTCTAGACTCTAGCACAAGTGCCTGTCTTTCATAATCATGTCTTGGCTCATATGCAATATCTAAAAATATCACATTATGTCAGATTATATTTTAGAAAATGGCTGTGGATTGATCCTCTGTGGCACTCTGAGATGAAGTGGCAGGAAATCCATGCTTTGAGTAGGTCTGGCACACGCTTCTTTGCGACAGTAACCACTACAGTACTACATTTAAATAAAATGTTAACATATGTTTCAACATGTCTTCTTGGAACTCAACAACCCACTGGTTTGGCAGTGTGCATAAAAGGCAGGGATGGAGCATTTCAGCCTGTCACTCGAAGAGAGATGGGCAAGAGGAGTTGCTGTTTTGGTTAGTCGACTACGGGTCTTGAACTCTGCTCTTCACGCACTTCTCCTTACAAAATCTTACAAAGATCATCAAAGATCCCAAACCATCTATGATAATCTACACCAATCAAAGGCATTTCTCTTTGTGGACGTTGTGATCTTCCAATCTCTAAAATATCCAATCTAACACATTCCGTGAGGGCAACCCGGCAAACGACATCCTCCTTCCAGAGCACAAACATGGTGCAAGTATGTGAAAGCTCCCTCCGTTGGGACCGAAGGTACACCAAGAGATGGAGCATGATGAGCATGCAGCTCTTGAGAGGCCTTCGAGACCTGCAAGACCTGCCACACCTCCAGAGACCAAAGACGGACCAAGAGGGATCAAGATAGAATATATAGAATAGAGATAATAGAGAGAATATATAGATAGAATAGAGAGAACTGAATAGAGAAGGGAATAGACAGACCAAGAAAAAACTTCCCAACCGTTCTCAACTGTGCAATATCATGCAACGCAAATGGACAGAGATTCACAGAGCACATAATGAGTTAGTACTCAAGAGCCCTACAAGTAGGAACAAGCAACCCGCATGTCTGATTAGATGCCTGGAACATCCTGCAACATTGGTTTGTCTTGTGGACTGATATCAGAAGAACAATTGTAAGCTGCCTTTGGGCTTGACCACCAAATGGGCTCAGTGCAGTACGGTCATCCTTTTTCTCGGTGCAAACAATCAATAGTCCGACAAACGATGAATGCTCTGGAATAACCAGGCAAGTCGCGCCCGAGCGCGCTACTGAAGAAAAAAGACTTCCATTTCTCAGTACCAGTATCATCCAACATCCGCCTATTCTTTGCCATTTGTGTCATTGCCGCGTCCAATGTTTCCTCGTATTTTCCATCTGCAGACAAAAAGGAATGAGAAGCATTTACAACAACAAATCAGTTTTCCCTACAAGAACAAAAATTGTCCAATACTCAAACGAATCAAACAACCAAAGGGCCGTCAAGGACATTCAGGGACCGGCAAAGCTCCTGCCAGAAAAACGAAGGACGTTGGGCAGTATAGCAATTGCTGTGCTTGCTGTTAATTGTCACGTCATCAACTCATGCTTCAGTAGGATCAAAGCCAATCTTGCCCAAATGGATCTCATGCAAACGTATGCAAAAGTATATAGTAATATAGTATGCAAAAGTCAGATTTTCTCTGCTTAACAGCCATGATGATTCCACGATATTCCACGGCTGAATTGGTACAAGACTTTAAGACTGACATGCACAAAAATGACAGTTTAGTCTTCTGTGGAAATAGTCCAAATGAGTGCAATAAAACCCTGCAAACCAATGCAAACCGGCTGAATACATCTTAATACGACTTGATGTTTCATTTCTATGTCGCGTCTGTAGACCGGCACAATGTTGTCTGAGGGCATGATTTCCAGCAAAAAAAAATGTTTGGACCACAACGCAGGGCAAAGGATATGTGATAGAAATGTGATAGAAATGTGATAGAAATGTGATAACAGAATTACATAGAATTACATTGATACACACTTGTATTTATACGTGTCTCGGTCGTGGAAAGGAGACACGGACCGTTGACAAACATACCAAGGACAGATGTTTCTGCAAATATACTTGGCTGCAGCGTGCCCTGATCCATTGAATCTATTGTTTTCTTTTCGAAAATGCACCCTAGAATACCCCAGATTAGATCACCCCAATAATCCGCAATATTCCCAATCCATGAAAGGCGGGGCCTGCCTGTGTGCCGAGCTCCTGCCGATGGGTGATGACCATACACGTCAGTTATATATCTGAAAAACAAGTACTCAGGGAGGTTGCTTTGAGGGTGGAAATTGAAATCGCAGAAAGCGGCCACTTGCAGCCACTTGCGGCCACTCGAGTGGCTGCGAGTGGCTGCGAGTGCCTGCGTTCTGGTAGAAATACATGGCAGAGTTGGCATCTTGAAAAAAATCGGTTTTGCTGGAAAGGCGTTTTTTTTTTCAAGTTTGGAGGTTGGATAGGTAGGATTTTATCGTGCCTCACGAAACCATGTGGCTAACCATATGCCACCCATGTCTTCCATAGCGTGGGGAAGATATTGGGGCGTAGCATCAACGGTGGTAGAACGGGAGAAAATTAAAAAGAAGATCTTGGAGAATAGCTCCAATGATGGTGCAATGTTGGAAAGTCGAAGGGAAGATCTTTGAGCGTAGCAAAATGACGGTAGAATGTTGGAAATGGAAAAGATATCCCAGAGCGTAGCATCAATGATAGAAGAAAATTGAAGAGAAGATCTCAGAGCGTAGCGTCAAGTATGTTAGAAAGTTGAAGAAAAGATATTAGAGCGTAGTGCCAGTGATGGTATAATGTTTGAAAGTTGATGAAGAGAACACCTTAGACGGTCCATGATGCTAAAAAGATGAAAGAACATGTTACAGCATTAACGCAGTACTATGTAACAAAATCAAAGAGAAGACCTAAGAGCGTAGCAATAACTTTGCGAGAAACTTGAAGGGTAGCAGCTAGCATGAATCAGGGCAGAATGTGAGAAAATTCAAGAGAAGATCTTAGACCGCAGAATCACTCACGGGAGAATGTTTGGAGTATAGCATCAATAATGACGAAATGTTTGAAAGTTGATTAGATCTTAGAGCGTGGCATGTTAGAAAATACAAGAGAAAACCTTGGCACGTAGCGTCAATGATAATAGAAAGGTGAAGAGAAGATCCAAGAACGTAGCATCAATGATGTTACTGTAGAAAATTGAAAAGAAGATCGTCGATCTAAGGGTCAGTGATGTTCAACACTTGAAAAGAAGATCTTAGAGCGCAGCATTGATGATGTCAGAACAAGGAAAAGAAGATCTTAGAGAGTCGCGTCAATGATGTTGGAAAAATTGAAGAGAAGATCTTTGCGCGTAGCATCACTGACGTTTCAAATTTGAAATAAAGATCTTGGAACGTAACTTCAAGTATGTTGGACAATTGAAGAGAATATCTTAGAGTCTTAGAGAGTAACATCAAACATGTTTGAAAATTGAAGAGAAGTTCTTAGAGCGTAGCATCAATGATGGTACAATGGGAGAAACACGGAAATAAAATCGAAAAGCATAGCATCAATGCGGGTAGAATGTGAGAAAAAAACAAAAGAAATCTTGGAGCGCAGCATCGATGATGTCTGAAAAGTGAAGAGAGTATCTGAAAGCGTAGCATCAACAATGTTGGACAGTTGAGAAGATCTTTGAGCGTAGAATGGCTGATGTTGGAAACTTGAAGAGAAGATCTTTGAACGTAGCATCAATGATCGTAGAAAATTGAAGATCAGTTGCAGTTTGGAGATTGAAGAGAAGATCTTAGGGCGTAGCATCAATGATGGTAGAAACTTGGAAGAATGATGCGCAGATCTTGGAGCGTAGCATCAATGATGGTAGAGTATTTGCAAGTTGGGTAGATCTTAGAGCGTAGCAGCAACCAGTTAGGAGCCTAAGGAGAAGCTGTTGGGTAGTAGCATCAATGCATTCTATGTAAAACATGCAGAAGGTCTCAGAGCGTATCAAAGCGTAGCATCAAATAATGTTAGAAAGTCTTATCCCCGGTGCGTTACTTCTTTCCTTTTGTTTAACGCTTCCCTTCAATTTGCTACAGCGTTCCTTTCGTTTCAACTCTTCCCGTCCATTTGATACTTCTTTTCTTTCGTTTCAACACTCCCATCCCGTTCATGTACTTCTTCCTTTCGTTTCAAGCCGTTCATGTGGTTACGTCCTTCCACTCGTCTCAATTCCTATACAATCCTTTCGGTTACATGTTTTATTGTAACTAGCCTATTTCGTTTGTTACTTCCTTCTTTAAGTTTCAACACTCCCCCACGTTAGTTTCTTCCTTCCTTTCGTTTCAACTCCTTCCTTCCATTTGCTGTCAAGTCGTTCATTTCGTTACGTCCGTCCTTGCGTTTCACCTCGTTTATAAACCCCCTTGGTTACTTCTTCCCCTTCGTTTCACCTCTTACGCCTCCTACAACCTGTTCGTTACTTTAATTCTTTCGTCGATTCGTTGCAACTCTTTCCTTTCATTCCTTATATACTTCCTTCCTTTCGTTTCAACTCTTCCCTTCCGTTCGGCCGTTCCTTTAGTCTCAACTCTTTCCTTTCATTCGCTACTGTCTTCCTTTCGTTTCAACTCTGACATTCCGTTCCTTACTGCTTCCCTTCGTTTCAAGTCGTTCATTGCTGGCCTGGTCCAAGAGATTTCCTACTTGGGTGATTATAACAAAAGCATTCAACCTAACTATGATAAAATTCATCTCTCCCCTTCGGCTGAAAAACATGATACGGATCGAACCAAAAGTGCTGGAAATCTGGTGAAGCAGTGCCAAGGGTTTGCTATACAGAAACGGTAAACAGTGGTAAACACCGAGAAATTAACCAGCATCCACGAAAAAAATGGTACGAATCAAAAATTTACCAACACCCACGGTAAAAGCGATAAAATTCGAAAACATATGTCTTTCCTTTCTTCCCTGTAGGGGGCACAAGCGTATACCCGGTCGACAAACAACAGCCGCGAACCGGCCGAACTAAACTGATTTTATATAGCTGTTTCCGCTTTCAATTTTTTCTTTCCGTTCATTGTGTCCTTCCTTTCTTTTCAACTCAATGTTTCCTTTCCGTTCATTGCCCCCTTCCTTTCGTTTCGCCTCTTCCTTTCCATGCGTTACTTCTGTCCTTTCGTTCCATGTCTTATATTCCGTTCGTTACTTCTTCCCATTCGTTTCAACTCGATCTTCGTGTCGTTTCAACTCTTCGTTTCCGTTCATTGCGTCTTTCCTTTCGTTTCACCTTTTCCCTACTATGCGTTACTTCCGTCCGCTCGTTTCAAGTCTTATATCCCGTTCGTTTCTTCTTCCCTTTCGTTTCAACTCTTCCCTGCCGTTTGCTCCGTCCTTCCTTCTGATTTAATTCTTCCTGTGTCGGCTCAACTTTTCCTTTCCGTTCGCTGCGTCCTTTCTTTCATTTCAAGTCTCCTCTTCCATTTGTTACTTCCTTTCTTTCGTATTAACTCTTATGTCCTGTTCGTTTCGTTTTTCCTTCCGTTTCAACTCTTCCTTTCTATTCGTTGCGTCTCCCCCTTCGTCTTTCTTTCGTTTCAATTCTCCTCTTCCATTTGTTACTTCTTTTCTTTCGCATAAGCTCTTATGTCCTGATCGTTCAGTTTTTCCTTCCGTTTCAACTCTTCCTTTCTATTCGTTGCGTCTGTGCCTTCGTATCAACTCTTCTGTCTTGCTCGTTTAGCTCTTCCTTTCCTTTCACCTTGTCCATTTCGTTGCGTCCATCCTTTCGTTTTAACTCTTCCCTCCTATTTGTTATTTCCATCCTCTCGTTTCAACTCTCACCTCACGTTTCACAGAAAACTTGAAAAAATGCAGTTCGCGAGAAAAGCAATTTTTTTCAAGTTTTCAAGGGTGGGGCCATTCGGGCTGGTATTTGCCGTCCAAGCAGCCACTTGCGGCCACTTGCGGCCACTTGCGGCCACTTGCCCTAGCAGCCATTTGCTGGCTGCAAGTTCCTGCAAGTGGCTGCAAGTGGCTGCAAATGATGCAAATGATGCAAGTGGCGCTGCTTTGGAAATTTCAAATCCAACGTGCGGCCACTTGCGGCCACTTGCGGCCACTTGCCCTAGCAGCCATTTGCTGGCTGCAAGTTCCTGCAAGTGGCTGCAAGTGGCTGCAAATGATGCAAATGATGCAAGTGGCGCTGCTTTGGAAATTTCAAATCCAACGTGCGGCCACGTGCGGCCACTTGCCCTAGCGGCCACTTGCGGCCACTTGCGGCCACTCGAGTGGCTGCAAGTGGCCGCTTTTTTGAATTTCAAATACCGCGTGTTTTGTGACCTCAATGCAAGTACTGAAGCAACTGCAGTTGTGACTCACTGTACAATGATACGCTGTATGCCGTTGCAAAGTGTTGCAAAAATCACAAGAATCTGCTCAAACATGCTGAAGTATGCTGAAGTTATATTTTCATGTTTTCATGTTTTCATGTTTTCACTGAACCCGAAGCCTTGCAGTGCCAAGTGGAAACTCCGCTGTTTGTCGCTTTCAATGGTGATCATTTCGCCCTGCTTCTAGGCAATGCTCGTAGGCCTAGACAGTGGATGCAGTCCATCGCTTGCATTGATACACAATGATACACATGTCAAATTTGCTGTGCTTGTCCAATCTTTCCTACACGAGCCGATATAGTGAAGTCCGGCAAGGGAATGAATACTTTTTGATCTTCGCTACATTGAAGCACTTGCCACATTGACACAAATAACATGTGACATCATGTGACACATCATGACATATCTTGCGGCAAAAGCGAATCAAACAAACCAGCAGTATGCGACAGCCTTCTTCATCTGATATTGAAACTTGTACGAGTCATTGTACATCGTGTAGCACAGGTTGAGGTGATGATGTTCCTGTAGAGCACGAAAACAATACCTACAACAAGTACACCTAAGCTTTATCTGGCTTCAGTTTCTCAGCTTTAAAAGCATTCAATAGGCATTCAATAGCTTTCTGATTCTGCCAGATCGGTTCTCCCAGCGGCAAGGATCAACTTCAGCAGAATCTATTTCGGCGACAGAAGAACAGAAAAAGTGACAAACTACAGCAGCTACGGCTACGGTATGTCACAGTCCTCTAACCTTGAAGAAACTTTCTCCATGATTTCAAGTTGGCCCTGGCAGCGTCTGACAGCATCATGATTCCTGCAAATGCATGTACTTCCTCACAGCATTGCGCTACTGACGGCTGTGACCATACTCCAATAAGATCCCCCCATCTCTGGAGGTAGGCCAAGGTGTTCCACATAGCAATAGTTGTATAAGGATGTCGCAGAGAATGCACTCCAAGACCTGCTATTTCTAGAATTACCAGTGCATGCATGAAGATTCTGAGGGTATTTTTCATATTCTTTCCACGTTGAAGTACGATGCTACGAACATACTAGCGAACATCACGGCGACCATCGTGGCAAGCAATTTCATGATTTTCATGTCACAATTATTTTACAATTTAGTATGCTGTCCGATTGGGCGAGATCCATAGCCGGATCCGCAGGGTGCATCCTTCTTTTGAATCTGTGACACAACTACATATATACATGTACGTAATGTATGTATATATAATCATATATATATATTATACATATATTATATATATACACACCATAATATAACATAGACATGGAAGCTTCGTATATTACGTATATTTTCGTATCACTTCAGCGTGACATTCTGCAGCCTGAGGTCGAGCATAATGGCTATTGAGACAGTATCTGACGTATCGGTGATGTATCTTCATATTTCTGGGCTGTGGGACTCCCCATTCTCCCCCGGTCCTGCCTCCATCTCCTGCACTGACACGCAGCTATCATAATCCCAACACGTCCAAATGCATCACTCTCAAAAATTCTAAAAATCTCTAAAACGTGCTTGAAATACAGGATAGGCATGCAATCGTCTTGCAATGCTGTGTTGAACGGACGAAACTTCAGCAAAACATACACGCAAACATACAAACACACGTACACCAAAAAAGATGTTTCAGCAAGAGCTTCTGACCTCAAAGTAGGTATGAAGGAATACGCAGCTCTTGCATTTCTTTGTTCCAAAAAAAATCGAAGCCAGGGAGCAAAGCGAATGGTTGAGATGAATCCAGTATTCACAGCCTTGTTGAGAGTTTGAAATAATATGAAATAATAACAAAATGCCAAGAATGCACGGAGCCCTACTAGGCCCAACATAGTGTGTTTGCTCTGCTATCCAATTCTTAAATGGTCTTTGGTGTGTTGGATCTGCTTTCAATATTATGATATCATCACATGATATCTGGGTTGCCTCTCCACCCTGAAAAATGTCCTTACGGAGCACGCTGCCCTTCGGCTCTTCTTCTTTCTCCTTGAGACAGCGTTGCTTTCAAAAGGTTTCAATCGGTTTCAGTCATATACGAGTTCCCCTTCCGAATTTATCTGGGTTCAAGCAATGACATGGAAACAAATGCTTTTGCAACCTAGCATACTTTTGCACTGAGTCCTTCCCTGAACATGCTCTCCTATCTAATCTATCTATATATATATATTGAATTATATTGATATCTGAGGCAACCAACTTGAGAAACTGGTGGAGTGAACCAAAATTGGTGAAATGTGAGGTGCACTTTGTGAGATTGTGGTGCACTTTCCACTGCGACTTTTGTTGCAATGCATTGTTTAGTGCGGTTGTGTAGGGCTAGGAGGCCCTCGCATTGTGAGGAAATGCAGAGAAGTGAAGAACACAACAGAAAACCAATTCCTGGACAGGTCCTCACAGGCCTCTGAAAAGGTACATCCAAATGAGAAACTCATTGATTACAAAATTGAATCAACTTGCAGCAAACTGCGTGCTTGCAACTCAAAAGTCACGTGCAAGCGGGCCTCGTCACCATCTTCGGCCTCCTCTTTGATTGCCAAGTAATACTCGATCGTGAAGGCCTCACAGGTCGTAACTCAATTCGCATCCAAATCACCGCCAAGAGAGACCAGTCAGTCAGTCTCCGAATTGATGCCAGAAACCTTCGCATGTCATTGACGACACATAATTAGACTATGGACTGAACTTCCTGAGGCACAAAATGGATCAAAATCTAGATACTTCTATGTGCTTCCATCATGGCTTCGCACACCCCCTGAGAATCTCTTTTGCACTTTGTCAGTCTTGTATTATACCTTTGATGATATTGTTTGCTTTCGCTGCGGCATGCATGCGCTGCGATTTAAGACTATTTAGGTAGTTTTAGGTGTGAACAAGCGGTCTCCTCAAGAATGGGCCAGCAAATGTGAAAGGCGTGTGTTATGGAGTACGGGTGGGAAG
>CAMXCT020001269.1:576551-594051 GCA_947184155.2 Cladocopium goreaui | reverse complement strand
AAGGCTGATGTGCTTGGTTGCAGCATTGGAAGCATCAATATGTTACTTGAGTCGGCCTGCAACGCAGTCGCATTTTCAGGGACATATTCACCTCAGGCGCTGGATTGCACAGTTGGCTTTGCCATGACTTGCCATGCCGGTCCAAAGGCCGCTCAATACTAAATGAATACTATCTTTGGTCGGATGCTTCAAAGAACTCGAGCCAATTTTCAATCGAGCTCGTGAGACTGCTGCCTTCCATGCCTAGTCATGCGCAAAGCATACCAAGGCATGCAATCTCGTGCAATACAGCCAGGGCTGCGGCTCAGCAATTGGGCAAAGAAGGTGATGAAGGCCATTGACATATCATTGAAGTTGAAAATGTATCTCAGTTGGTCAAGCAGCACGGGGCCAGTTGAACTGTGAGAACAGAATCTCTGTGTCTGGAATAGTGCTCAATTGTTGGATTCTGCAGAATCATTTGAGTCGTGTAAATCCGAAGAGCAAATGTACCTTGGAGACTTGAACCCAGCTCAAATTTACTAAAGTCCGACAAAAAATAGACTGATTGATGAAAAAGGATCTGAAAGAATCTGAAAGCAGCTTTGTTCAGGTTTTCCCTTCTGCGTAATTTTTAATTTTGTGGCCCAGTGGATCTGGAGGATCCTGTTACTTCCTTTTTCCACATCACTTTGTTTGAGGATCTTGTCAGAAACCTCCTTGTTTTGTTTCTACCCCAGGATCCCCAGGGGTCGCTTCTGCCAGTTGCCATTTTCCATCCAGATCATCCAGCTTTTCATGTGGACTCTGGTGCATGATATGATTTGTGCGGTTCTTTGTGCAGTTGGCTCTGGTTTTTGGCACTGTCTTTTTTGGCGGGGCTACAGCTGCATTGGCAGAACTTGGATTGCCAGTGCCACATGAGGCTGTGGACTCAACCTCTGTGCATGGTTTTCCCTTCCGAGAAGGGTTTCCCTGCACATTGTTTGTCGGAATTATTTGATCTGACTTGTTGTGATCCCGCCAAGATATCTTTAGACAAGACATGTGAGGCTCACGATGACCGCAAGGGATACTTGTTAGACTTGTTATATATATATATTATACGTATATATAATATCTTGTTGTATTATCTTGGTACGGTATTATCTTGTTACTCGGCTTGCTCTGCACATCTGCCAAGTAACAAGTGCTTCTTTCCATACTCGGTATCCTTGAGTCAAGAACCGCGAGGAGCATTGCTTGGCACATTCCAAAATCATTGATACTTGCATCGACAAAGACACAGCCATATTATCATATATTATCCATATTTCATACTGCCTGTTCATGGCTTTGTCTCAGTGCAAGCAATAACAAAGTACTGTGAACTCCACAAGTTGGGAGAACATCGAAAGCCGGTGTTTGGAAATGTTTGGAAACAACTACTAGCTTCATTAGCCTGACATAGCCTGACAATCCTAGCAAACTATCTTCCCATTTTCACCTAGAGCACATTCTATCATGCCCGGCCAAACCGCGGTCATACCTATCGACATGCGCATTTGTTGACTGTCCTCCAAAGCCTCCTTGCCTTCATACAGAACTCCACCGAAGACATTCCTTGTCGTGCAAACAGCAGCAAAACAATTAAGGTAATTAAGTCGTCATCAAACTGAGCAACTCGAATCATGGAAGTTTTGCATAGTTTTGCAGTGGAGTACAAACGAGTGATAGCATCGATCCCACCATAGCAACATCATCGTGACTCCAAACAGCATCTGGGATTTCCAAGTGTATTCTCCAGCCACCAATATTGGATTGGACATGAATCGGCGCGACACAAGCAATCAGGGCAAGGTTTTGAATACTGTAGTACTTAAGAGTGACTCGTCAGCATACTCACTGCACACCCTTGCAGACGTGTTTCATGCTGAAAGCCGAGAAAAAGAAGAGCAGCACTCCCAACAGCTGCAGAATGTCGCCAGCCTGAGTCGCTGCCAATCTGACTTTCTCAAGTTCACTTTGGATTTGTTCAGAAGATGAACATTGAGCTGTGCACATATGATCATATGTATATATGTATCAGGCGCATGAATACTTTAAAACCTGAGAAGGGGGGAACGAAAGCCAGCATTCAATACTTTTCACCCACAGACTTTTCACCCATATGCATTTCACCCACAGACTTTTTAACCCACAGACTTTTCACCCACAGACTTTTCACCCACGTACGTTTCAACCACGTACTTTTCACCCACAGACTATCACAGACTTTTCACCCATAACTTTTCACCCACAGACTTTTCAAACGATGCAAGAGAAAGTGCAAACGCTACGACAAAGAGGAAAAAGGTGGCTTTACGTAGAAACATTTTGTTGTGGTCTTGCTTTTCAGTCATCTTGAACGCAATGTCAAAGATTGCCAAAGAGGAAAACTGTGACATTGAGGGCATCCATTTTCGAACCACTCGTTTGCGGCAAGTAGAAGTTTATTGTGGTGGTCTTTATTTTCTACCTTAGATCATCTTGAATGTCAAATGATGTACGACAAAGAGGAAAAAAAGGTGGCATTGAAGGCATCAATTTTGGGACCACCCGTTTGCAAAGGCACGACCAAGTGGTAAGCACAAAATGCTATGAATATCGGTGGTTTGGCCACTCTTCGGCCTCCCCACTAATCCGCTACAGATACTTCGTGACTGGTTAACTCGAAAAGCCTGTAAATACCGGTGTTTTGACCATTGCTAACCTTCTCAAAGTAAGAAAACAGTGTAAATTACACTGTGTTTGACTGGTTAACGCCAAAAAACATTGTATTTACACGTTTTTGGCAAAGTCACGAGACAGTGGTAAGCAGAAAAAAACGTTAAAAGCGGTTGTTTGGCCATCTAAGCTTCCCCTCTTACCCCCTTATTGCCACCTGGTACGTAAGCATGGAACACCTGCAAGATCATAAACCATTATCACCACCCACCTGACCCATCCTGACCCTGTTTGCAAACATTTTTCCTGCTAAGCCCCTGGACCCCCTAAACTCGCTTCGCTCGCATCAATAACTTCAGCCAAGCCTACCGGCCTACCGGCTGGCTTTCGTAAACCAAAAAAAACATATAAGATCACATGAATACTTTCAAGCCTGGCGAATGCACAAGTCGTATCATTTCACCTGGCCTAATGATTGAGGGCTTGATGATGATTCTGGAGCAAAGTCCCTTTGCTGAAAATCATACACAGCAACATGTGGCACCTCATTAAACCAAAGGCCCACGCCACACTGGTCTATTGTTGTGCAGCCATGTGGTGTTTGCAAATATGCATTGTGTGACAAGATTGGTGACCACCTTTGCTGTTTACATGGTCATGTGAGAGACTTGGGATGAAGACATCGCAAAAGATCACACAAAGCTTATCAGAACCTATGACTTCCAGATCATGACTCTTCAGGCTCCGGTGGAATCTCACTTTGCACCAGTGATATCAAGAATGTGCAAAGCATGAGTTGCTTACTCGATGATCCGATGGCAGAGTACCACCATACAATACACATAATCACACATATATATTATATATGATAACATAATATAACATATGCATATTATTGTTTTTATATAAATTTATAATATATATATATTATATGTACATATATATATTATGATTTGTTATAGGATGTTATAGGTTTAGTCGACTCCTATCTGCCACAGTAAGGACTTCTGTTCAGATTTACCATAATGTTCTGTGATTGCACAGTCATGTTCTGGTAGACTTCGGTAGACTTCGGTGGACTGGACTTCGGAAAAAACAACTCCCGTCCACTTCGGTAGAGTTGAGTGCCTGAGGATGTCTAAGATGTCTAAGACGTCGAGACTCAAGCCATGAGGCCGAGGAACTGCATTAACCATCCTTGAGACGGTCGCGACCATGAATTGGACTCGCGGAAATTGCTTCAGCTGCTTCACCTCGGATTCTCCCTCTCACTGAAAGTTCACTGAAAGTTCACTGAAAGTTCACTGAAAGTTCATTGCGTCTCGCCCTTAGTCGATCCTAGTCCAGCCATGTCCAGCCTAGTCCCTTGTTGAGTTTCTTAAGTCGCTTGATACTTCGATGTTCGCTGGTAACGCTAGTGTACTAGTATCAATTCTTATCACGTCTGTATCATCTGAATATCATGCAACATCATGCAACATATACGACATATAGATGCAGTCCTTCTCGGCTGCAAGGTCCACATAGACCTCCCATCACCTCCCTATCTCAAGTTTGCTCCTATAAACCTGCAAGGCTGAATTGACATACTCATGGAGCTCTAAGTTGGTCAGACATCGACCATGGACTTCCCTTGGAGGCTGGAGTCTGCGAACTCTGTCATGTACTTGAGCTCCTTGCGACACGAACCAATCGCAGGAGTCGGAGGATGTTTGCGTAGCGCTTCAAATCCTTGGAAAAAAATGGACAAGGCAAGACATATGCAGCCATCATGATGTCAATTGTTTGCGGCAAAATATATCTGTCTAACTCCTGTGTCCCAGCATGAAGCACGAAGGTTCCCTATTGCTGCAAAATGAATTAAAGAGAATTGAAGGCCAAAGCCTACGAAGGTCAGACGGTCAGACATGGAGGCACACATGGAGGCACACATGGATGCACACATCCACACATCTTCACAATCCTCGCAACATCCAAAACATAGGAATCCCCTCCCGCCTGAACATGTCAATCAGTCTACCCTTGGTCAAAGCTGGCAAGGCTCCGCTTGAACAGTTGCAAAAGGCAAATAGGGCAGAAGGGTTGTGAAGAGCAGCAACCAAGTTGTCATGAAATCAAACCTTGGTCGAGCTTGGGCGAATTTTGCAACAGCAGAAAAGGTAAAAAGCATTTGAACAGAACAGATTGACAAAAGAATATACATATTATATATATACATAATATATATATATATATATATACATATATATATATATTATATGTTGCATGTAATTATTCTAATATCTTTCCATTACTGAGATGCTGCTCAATGCCCACAATCTATGTATACACCGCAGTCAGCTAAACGACTTAAGCAATTCAATGTTTGTAAAACTTGTTTTGCCATGGGCCATGTCTATGCGCAGGCTACTGTGGCTACCAGTGTCTCATTCTCGGACAGGCTTTCCGCCAAGTTGCTGGTTCCCCCAGAAGCTGCAATATTCCGACCAAGACTTGACCTCGGCCATGGCAACTGACATCAACTGACCAGTCTGCCTGCGCTTAAACTCTTGCAGCTGTCTACGAGGATCTGGATGGATCTGGCACGACCTTGCCAGCAATTCCTGCACGTCCACAACCAAGTCATGTCAATGGCTTCATCTCACATTCTGAGAAAACTGGCTGACAGCTTCACCAAGACTTCTCCTGTGGAACGACATTGCATGTCGTGTCACCACTGGCTCACGCAGTAATTTTGAAAGGCACATCAAACCCAACAGCTTTGTGAGTGCATTGTGGTGGCATCATGGAAATACATGGAAATGTTGTAATAATGGTGTAACCTGGCATGGTACATTGTCGCTAGCATTTTTATGCATTTTTCATCAAAGAATGACTTGAAGGGAATGAATTGGAATTAGTTCAGAAGGCAGAATCACCCGAATCATCATGACAAGCCGTCAGATATCGATTGATCAGTTCATCCGGCCTACGTAGGCAAAGGCAAAGAAGAGGTCAAGGTTCCGAAGAAGTGCAGGTTGCTCCCAACCATAAAGGTTGTATGCAGACCTAGCTCAGCTCACCACAAAAAAATGCTTAGGATGGACCAACATGGCAGAATGAATCATAGCGCATCATAGCACCGCTTGATACCACGATATACCACGTATCAGTCTGTTTCTGAGGCTTTGCATGGCGGTTCATCATGGTTCATCGCTCTTGCTGTGCAGTCAACAGCGAATCCTTTTTAAATCTGACCTCTTCTGACTACAATGCAACATCCATCAACCCCTTCAAGTACTGTGGCCAAACACATCAAACACTGACTGCTCATGAGGGTTTGAAGATGTTCGAAGCAACTATGAACGTCTTAGGCTCCCAAAAAGCGACAACATGAGTGCATGCATGCTAGGCCTGATCGGGTTGTCCACGACCAAAACCAAAGCCCAGGGCCCAACAGATCAAGAATTCGAATTTGAACTTGACATTTCCAGTGATTTCTGTGTCAGAAACCAGTTGACTGGCTAGGCCGTGCGATGCAAACTATGGACCCAGTGGAACTCAAAGGAAATCATAAGGCATCCGCCCTCGGTGACCAGTATCCCAGTAAATTTGGACAAGATTGAACAGAACTCTATCATACTTGTTCACAGTCTGGTTGCACATCGTATCACATGTCACATTCTATTAGATTACAGTAGATTGATGTAGACTGGATTACAGTGAGTCACATTCTGATGCTGCCATTATCACATCACATTGGATATGACAGTATTATCATCGTCTTGTGTGAAATGCCAGCATCTCAACTAATTATATCATGTGATGTCTTCACTTGCTTCTGGAATTATAAACAAAACCTAAACACATGATTGTTTCTAGGATGTTAAGGAATGCGCCGGTTAGTGGTTCATCGGGTTCATGGAGGACATAATTATGTACTGTAACTTTTATGCGGAAATCCAGTTGCAAAGTTCCGAGACTCGAGTTCAAGCTCAGTTCCGGGCTGTGCAACCACCAACACAAGATTCAAGAGCAACACCTGCATCATTGCAGAATCAGACTGCAGGAAACGATCAACGATGTCAAAGTTTGTTTCCAAATTTTGATCCGGAATCCATCCGGAATCCACACTTTGCGCAAAGGAGCTACTCTGCCCTGCCCAACACGCTTCTGCCACGCCTGGTTCATGAAAACGTCGAAGGCTGGCAGCTCTTCAGGCTCCCAAACAAGTTGCCTGTCAAATTTGGGGTCCAATCCCAGGAGAGACCAGACATTTCCAGATGTTTATAATCACGGACTCCTACTTAGAATAAAAGCTTTTCCAAAATTTGAAAACCAGTACTTAGAATAAAGCCATTACGAGACGAATCTGGTACTTAGAATAACTGTACTTAGAATTAAACTGCTGCTCTATCGATATTGTATATTCAGGTGCGAATACCTGTTGTGCATGACATTGCATGACCATATGCCATTGATTTGTGGTTGCTACTCACTCATCACTATCAACTTCATACTGCCACGTGTAGCTCATATCACGAACGTGTTGCATGTTCCAAGTACGTGTTCCTGCAAGCTAGAATGAGTTTTTGCACGTGGTTGCTACTCACTCATCACTATCAACTTCATACTGCCACGTGTAGTTCATATCACAAACGTGTTGCATGTTCTAAGTACGTGCTCCTGCAAGCTAGAATGAGTTTTTGCACGTGGTTGCTACTCACTCATCACTATCAACTTCATACTGCCACGTGTAGTTCATATCACAAAATTGTTGCATGTTCTAAGTACGTGCTCCTGCAAGCTAGAATGAGTTTTTGCACGTGGTTGCTACTCACTCATCACTATCAACTTCATACTGCCACGTGTAGCTCATATCACAAACGTGTTGCATGTTCTAAGTACGTGTTCCTGCAAGCTAAAATGAGTTTTTGCACGTGGTTGCTACTCACTCATCACTATCAACTTCATACTGCCACGTGTAGCTCATATCACAAACGTGTTGCATGTTCTAAGTACGTGTTCCTGCAAGCTAAAATGAGTTTTTGCACGTGGTTGCTACTCACTCATCACTATTAATTTCATACTGCCACGTGTAGCTCATATCACAAACGTGTTGCATGTTCTAAGTACGTGTTCCTGCAAGCTAAAATGAGTTTTTGCACGTGGTTGCTAGTCACTCATCACTATCAACTTCGAACTGCCACATGTAGCTCATATATCAGGACCGTTTTGCATGCTCCAAATATGTGTTCCTGTAAGCTAAAATAAGTTCTTGCACGTGGTTGCTATCCACTCATTACTATCAACTTGATATACACTATCGTGCTATATGTACTGCGGAAGACATGTCGCTGCAAGAAATATGATCCGCAAGTAACTTACCAAAACAACACTCATCACAGATCAAACAACATCATGCTCTCATAGTTCTAAGTACTGCCATTCGGTGCAATGTCTAAGTACCTGATTTTTGTTCTAAGATGTTCTAACCAGTACTTAGAACAAGTCTCCCTGCAACTTGGGAACACATGTTTTTTTCCAAAAGTTATTCTAAGTACAAGTCGACGGCTATATACGTCCACCTATCATCACCTATCATCACCTATCCATATCCATCATCTCAAATACTGCAGTGTGGAGACTCCGGGCACTTTCACCATCATCATCATCATCCAGTTCATCATCATCATCATCATCATCGTCGTCGTCGTCGTCACCTTTACCATTACCATTGCAATCATCATGTCATATCCTACTGGTCTACTCGTCTACTCGTATCGTCTTACATCATTCTCATTATGTCGTTATTACGTCATCATTGTGTCATTATTATATCATTGTCATGTCATGCCATGTTCATATCATTACTGTATTTTGTATCATATATTATCATCATGCCTGCCACGAGGAGGAAACGAAGAGCAAGTAACGCACAGAGCGAAAGCGTCGGGATGCGTTCCGGGACTTGCTGCGACAGCACTGAGATGACAGAATTTTACAAATCACCTCCAGCACTTTTTGGGGAGACACGGGAAGACTATGCTGAGAAGGCGTGGAAATGCGACGCAAAGCGACAGCCAACTACAGATTCCATAGATTTTGAAAGAACGAGAGACCTTGCTTGGATGAGCTAAAGGCTGACATGCTATCCTCAACACAGATCTTGAAATATCTTAAAGAACCTTAGAGACTTCAATTCTCCTTGCAATGTGAAATAATGGTTCTAGTAAAAACGATCACACATATTTATATATATAATTAGATATATTAGATATAATTATATATATAATTATATATATTACATATATGTACGTATAACCACCGGCACAGTCACAACCAGGTTGACTCAATACAATTTGTGAAACAAATCTTCGCCCAATCTTGAACCCACACCTAGGAACCCCGACTTAGCCTTTATCATCCTTTATCTATTGATTTTCAATAGGGAGATGGGATCAATCTGATATGGTCACGACAATTGAGATACGTCTGCTTACAATTCATCATCATCGTCACAGTCACCATCACAGTCATCGTCATTGTCGTCATCGTCATGGTCATGGTCGAAGTCATCCTCATCATCCTCCTCCTCATCGTCCTCTCTTCCTGAGCCTCCTCATCCTCATTAATCCTCCTCATCCTCATCTTCCTTGTCCTCGTCCCGTCCTCGTTCATTGTCCTCAATCTCCCCATATCTCCCTTGTCGTGGGCGCTCCTCACCCAGCTGAAAAAGGGCTCTTCCCAAAACCGCGGAGCACATCTTGCTACGCAGGAGTCCTCCCATGTTCTGCAGAAGCCACACACACAAGCACACTTTGACCACAACTGCTGGCAATCATGAAAAATAATTCAGAATACGAAAAACATATTCAAAGAACACGGGCTTATGTGCGAACAAATTTCAAGAATAGCCAAAAGATAGCGAAGGTGTTGGCTTCCATGGCATCGAACTGTGCGGGAAACAGACCATGCAGAGAATGTCAAAGCCATTCAAATGCCACAGGCCACACGCAAGTGGATGCTGACATCAAACACAAACCAACATCTAGCAGCAAACACATACAAGTAGGGCACATGATTGAAATGGATTTGACCTAATATCATGCATTGTATGAGGGACATCTGAATCTATATAATACACTCCAAAGCCCAGGCAGCACCTGATTTCCACACGACTTTAGACAAGCTCGGACGACTCAGCGCAAGTGCCACATAGGCCAAGCAAAGATTGAGTGCACAGTTTGGGTCTGCAAACACCCAAAACTTAGCTACTCGAAGTAATTCGAAGTATATCAACTTCAAGCAAAAAGGCGGCAGTCCTTAGGAGCCACCCAAACCGGGTTTTGAATCACGCGGCAAGCGTCAAGGAATTTCTCCTGTAAGGACAAGTACGTCAGGCCAAGGACGAGAGGATCATAAGCTCAATATCATCAATATGCTTCAAAGATCTTCAAAGTGATTTGATTCGATTTGATGATCATTGATGTGATTTGAAAATGGCGCTTATGGATGCTTATGGCGCTTTATGGCATCTGTGTGTTTGCGTCTGCTTTTTTCTACGTTCAGTCGTGGCAAAATGCCTGCAATGGGATTTCAAATGGAGTCTCCGGAGTCTCTCCTCAGTGACTTCTCCAAAGTGCTCAAAGATGATCTCAGCCTCGGAGAGACTATTTCAATGTCTGCAAAAACTATACCAGGCCATACCACAACTAAACGGAGTACGTCCCTAACTCAAGGAAAAAGAACTGGAGTTGATGAATAGAGTCCTTGTCTATGAAAGAAGTCCATCAAGATGTACAGTACTGGAGGTTAGATGCTGTCTAGGGATGTCTAGGGATACTATAAAATAAAAATCTCTAAGATACGCATACATACGTATTCACATCCACTCCAGGCAGGCATCTTTTTATGGCATGGTGTCTCCAAAATGCTCTGGGCACTAGGTGGCGCACGGTTTCTCGGTCAATTGGGAACATACCTAGTGCCCAGACTGCATCATTCTGCATCGCACTGTTCAGATCTGTTCAGACTGGCTCTCCAAAATACTAATACGCTTTTTGCATCTTTCGACAAAGTTACATCAGTTACTAGGCCAGAGCTGAATCCAAATGCCAAACATGACCCAAGCGTCCCAAGCGTCCCAAGCGTCTCAAGCGTCTCAAGCGTACAATGCGATGTAGTGCGATGTAGTGCGATGTAGTGCGATGTAGTGCGATGTAGTGCCATGTAGTGCCATGTAGTGCCATGTAGTGCCATGTAGTGCCATGTAGTGCCATGTAGTGCCATGTAGTGCCATGTAGTGCCATGTAGTGCCATGTAGTGCCGTGTAGTGCCATGTAGTGCCATGATTCAGTGATGCAGTGAAACAATGAATCCTTTTAAAAGATATGACGAGATACAAGTTACGACAATTACATACGAGATTCTATGATTTCTATGTGAGCTCGATACGAGCTAAGAGAATTCGCCCAGCTGCCGATATGCCAAGGTATGCCAAGATATGCCAAGGTATGCCAAGATATGCCAAGATATGCCAAGCTATGCCAAGCTACGAGGCGACTGCCCAAGATCTTGAAGGAATTCCAGAAAAACGTCCTTGGGAACACGTTGATGCTGCCCATTGCCCACCTGAGTTGGTGCAGTCTGCATGTCAAAGTCTGGCCCTGGGGATCCCTGTTTTGGATCTGCATACCGGCAACATTGCCAGGCAGTCAAATGATGTCAAATGATCCATTTGTATCCATTTGTGTCAAATCATATGCTATCTTGATCTATCTTGCCTTGTTAGTCATTAGTCCTTATGATCCTTATGTCTATCGAGTCAAAGGATGTAAATACCAGTAGCATTTGTGCCAAAACTGCAACTAAGCGTGCGGAAACGGTTCCGGCTCTCTTGCAAATTGACATCAGCATTAAGGCCGTGGCTGACAGGGTCAGGAATGCGTCGTGTATACTATGTGCCTGTCAAGCATCACAATAATGTATATTATATCTATAATTTACATATATATATATCATATATATATATATCATTATATATATATCATTATATGTCCAGTATTATCCAGTAGATAGTCTGTAGTAAATGTAGAGAATGTAGCAACACTGTAGTAGATTGAAATGCATCCGTTGTGATTGCTGCTCAATCCGGTGAAATGCGGTGCGAGTCCGTTCCGCCTGGACTTCCGCTTTCCGATCCAACTCTTCCTCTGAACCCTTCAAATAGGCCGCCACGAAAGCATCAATCACAAGGTTTAAGAGCCTTGGTTTACAATTGCTTTCGAAGCCAAAGATCCCTGCGCTTTGCTTTCAAAAGCTTTTCAAACTGTCATGCCTGCGAAGCTGACTTCTAGCATTCGTCGAAATCTATGCCCGCGTTTGCAACTTCATAGATCTTCATAGCAAGTCCGATCCAGATCAATCCAGAAGAGTGTCTCAAGTCCAGAAAGTGGATCAACGCAAACTGCGATCAACCATGGACCATGGCACCCCACTATGCTAACTCGCACAAGAAAATGCAGCAACAATCTCCCACGAAAAAATCACGCATCGGCCCAGCGTTGCAAAAATTGCATTGGTTGGCAGACCCCGGCGCTGTCTTGATCTTGGGCCCATGCAATATTTGCCCAATAACCAGAAAGACGAGCCAAAAGATGCCTCAGATTCAGACACACCACTAGCCTCAACCAGAACATACCAGAATCAGATAGAATCAGTGAGTCTGTTAAGCTTCAAAGAAGAGACAAGACGAGTGTGTTGCAAGAGGTATCCTGGGCTATACCGTATACCTGAACGCCTGGCACCCCCTGCTGGTGCGGCTCCTTCTTAGCATTTCCGACAACTTGTCAACAACTTCAAGAATTCTCAAACTAGCTCAGACATTATCGACCATTTTCAAGAATTCCTTATATTGGTTTGACAGGAGGTTCCTATCAGCCCAATGGATGACCAAGTGCCAGGACCACTTGTCCTACATAGTCTAGAGGTGTCTAGAGTCCAGACTCTACATTTTGACCACAAGATTCTGCTTTTCAGGTTTCCCTCATTCATTCTTACTCACAGCTCTGCGCCGTACTTGTCTTATGTTTTTGCGAAATTGTGCCCAAACACATCTCTGAGCTTCTCAGAGTCCCACATTCTTTTCGGAAAAAATATGACAAAGCATGAATCCTCCAACATCCGCCACGCATTCTGCGCATTCTGCGCATTCTGTGCATTCTGTGCATTCTGTTGGTGGTGCGCTTCCTGCTCCAAGTTGACTTGCACAAATCCACCGAAGACATCTGAGGGCCCCAGCCGGATACGCGGTATACAAAGAAAGACGGAAGGAAGTTGTCCACGAAGCCTTCGCCTAGGAGACGAAGTAGAGTGAAGGAGAAAAAACACTTTGAACAATTTTGAACTCACATTTTTTGTCAGTGTCACAAGTGCCATATTGATCCATATTGCACTTTAGGTCTGAAGACTTCAGGCATGGCTACAATAGCTCTTCTTGGAAAATGCAACGGACCACAGGAACTGAAACGTCTCTGTACATCCAGCGATCCTAATGAGCTAAAATACATTAAAATCCGGTATCATCCCCTTCACAAAGTGGATCCGATTCAAGCATAAAGATAGCACTGACCGCTGTTACATGTTTTGCTGTCCACTTGTATTCACTAAATGTTGTGGTGAAAATCCATCCGCTGTTTAAAATTATTGACTAAGCAGAATCTTTTCTACTTCCATTGAGTTTGCGTTCAGCTACAGGGCTGACGAGGGACCAATGCCAGCCACAAAGAGAGAATATGTAGCCTGCCAAGCACCAACAGCTGATAATCTGATGGTTTGAGTTTGAATCATTTTGAATCCAGTATGATCCAGTGTTGATTGCAGAAAGGAGACAGCTTTGCGGGCTTTGGATCTTACGAGGAACAGCAACATCACCAAAGAACCAGGAAGAGCAAGAGTGTCAGGTGCCAGCGGCCAGGCGCTCTATTAATTATTCAAAATGCGAATTCGGTTCGGCTTTCCAAAAATGCCACCGAATCTTGCATGAACCTAGTAGTACTGTTTTAAAATTGTTGAATAGTTTGATATTCTCGGCTTCCAAATGCGTGTGAAGCCACCAATGTAAATGGGGATGCCAAACAGGTGCAAAGAACTGGAAATATGGTAGACACAACTCTTGAATTCTTGCGCATGCAAAGTCATGCAATAAGTCGCAGAAGGGTGCCCTGCAACATCTCGACCAGCAGTGAGACAACTCGTCTAATTCTTTCTGTTTCATTCTGATTCCAGTGCAACACCATCTTATGGGAAGCAAAAAACCGGGGAAAAACATGTTATGGAGATGGTTTCATGTTTACCTGCAACAAAAATGTGAAGCATGGAACTGTGCACAATTTCATGTTCTATGACTGGCAATTTCCATTTAATTTTCTGTTTTCCACAAGCCGCCCAAACCACCCCCCAGCTGATGCTCCTCCTTCAAGGTTGCTAGACCCTGAAATGGCTGCAAGTCTCGGCATACATTCCAATGAGCAAAGTTGAAACATGCAACTGGTGATGTGTTGTGCATCTTTATCTATCTCAAAAACCAGATAAACACAAATGGTATCAAATAGTTAAATAAAAATAAATATCAATCTGCAATTTGTGTTGCGTTCTTATGTTGTTTTACCAAGGCGTCTCTGAGAATTACAAGTACAAACAGCGACGATGACAAACTACGTAACACAAATGTCAATATATAGTATAATATAATATAATATAACATAATATAATATAGTACAATACATTTTTTATATTGTATTATATTATATGTTGTTATGTTATATTATATTATTCTATTTTATATTAAATCATACAATATTTAAAAATATCACATAATATAATATAAAATATTATTAAAAAATATAATAAAAACAATATAACATATAATAAAATCATTAATATAATATACAAATTTAAAACATAAATATAATATATATATAATAATAATATAATATAACATATCATTTTTGTAAGTGTGAATGTCACCGCTCCCGAGCGGCCTCATTGGCTCTGACGATCTCCTCACAGCTGCGCAAAAATTCTGGATAGTTTGGTCAGATGCATAAACATAGACTTACAAAACTTTGGACGTGTCTCACATCTCTTGGGCGGAAGTTTTCACGCTCACCAAATGATGACTACACCAATGTGCATTCGATTGAGCGTTCAGCCATTTTTTTTCTGTTTTTTTCTATCTGTAATGAAAATTTGTCTGTTCAATTTTTCTCCTCCTCGGATTGATATGCCACAGTGTCCAAGTCTTTGAAGATCGTCACTGTGACCCAAGCAAAGAAGAGCCTCGCTGTGCGACCAGGAAAACCTTCGATTTCACATCTGAGGGTTTGCATGCCATTGTATCAAAAAAAGTATCATATCTTTCTTTCTGGAACTTTCCAAGGACATGTTTCCCAATTTTTTTGTGCTTGTTGAATTCCCAAAAGTTCCTGCGAAGGCTTTTTCCAAAGGACAGCTGCCAAATTCAATTTTTCACTTCATCTACACAACATCTCCTACATTCTTTGCATCGCCTACATCATCTACAGCAACTTCATTTACACCACATACATAATCTACATTTTGTACATGTCTATTGTATCTTTACATCACCTACATCGCCTACATCATCTACTACATCATCTAAATATATCTAAATCAATTTCATCTACAACATCACATACATTATCTACATCAACTTCATCTACATCACATAGTATAATATATCTATATCTACCTACATCATTCACACGACCTAGAGGTGCTGAACTTCTACATATCTCCTACAACTCCCACAATGTCATTTACAAGATCGTGCGTGTCGGACGCGCAGCCGTGCGGTGAAATGCGAATTTGCACGGGATACAGACCCTGATCAGCTCTGCGTACCTTCTCCATTTTCCAATTTGTATGGCAAGCGGCCAGGCCAATAACCGTCAGCCGTTTTTGATTTCTGCACAATTGGGGCAATCCAACTGTGGTGAAAGGACAACTACCGATTTATTTTTGGGCATCTTACATCGTGACTGGTCAATCCTATGTGTTCCCCTCCTCTGATGAGGAATATATACTTGAATTGTTGTTTTTGCACAACCGAGGCATTCCACTGAAATCAAGTCTGTGACTCATGTCAGATTCGACACGATGACATGAGCCCTTCGGGGAATACCTTTCTAGGTAGGAACTGGGATCCTTTACCTGACTCTGAATTTACAATTTTCAACCTAGTAATCGTCTAAGTAAAGTGAACAGTGGGCCGTTTTTTCACTTTTCACCCTGCCCTATCGTTTGTTGTTGGTTGAACAACTGGCCGCAATACTGGGCTTCGCCTTCTTTCGCTTTTCACCCGGTCGTTTGCCGCTGGTTGAACATTTGGCCGCAGTACCAGGCTTCATTTCCTTTTGTCAGCCGTGGAAATCTCCTTTTTCAACTTTGATCGAGAGACTGACCAGCGTCTGGCATTGCAACATGACAAGGTTCAGGCTTCAGGACATGCTTTCCAGGTGTGGTCACTTTCTTGTGGTTGATCTGGTGAGGTCAAGTGGTGCACGAATTCGAGGGGTGACTACTTCAACCGTCCACGGAGTTGATCTGAATTTTCGGCCATTGAGCCTGATCAGGGGATTCTGCGTTGGATTGTGGACGCATCAATTTGTTATTGAAACGTGTTGGATAATTTGATACTGATTCTCCCTGCCTCCTTGCGGTGATGCATCATCCCGACCTGTGCCGCCCATCATTTTTCCTTGGTCGCCATTCTCCTCCTCGCCTCGGCCGTGCCACATGAATACCCCTTGCCGAGCTGTACATTCTCTGCACGGCACCTTAGGTGACTGTGATTTTCGGCCGGGGGTTTCAAGTGGTTTTCCTGCACTCAACATCAGTCTTCCTTGCTTGCTTATCTCCTTTCCACTTTGCAATCGCCTCATGCATATCATTCATTTCACCTACTTTCTAGCCACTGCCTGCGGATACAACTTCTCCACCCACAAAGGGCATTTACCGCCCATCATGTTCCTTGGCCGCCATTCTCCTCCTCGCCTCGGCCGCGCCACATGATGCCACATGAATGCCCCTGGCCGAGCTGCTCGTTCTCTGCACAGAACCTTCTCGTGACTGTGAATTTCGGTCGGGGGCTTCACGTGGTGTTCCTGCACTCTGTCATATCGCTGGTTTCAGTCCCTTCGTCATCAGTCTTCCATGCTTCCTCAGCAGCTTGCCACTTAGCAATCACCTCAATCATCATTCATCGAAGGAAGTTTAGAAGTCAAACTTCCGACAATATGGACAGATGAAAAGCAGAGCAGGGAAGAGGCAGAGAGAAGAGAAAGATTAGAAGAAAGAAGAGTAGAAGAGAAAGAGTAAGAAGAAAGAAGATGCAGATGCGCGAAAAGGTAGGAAAGTCGCGAAACACTGTGTTTTTCCAATGATTTGTGGCTCCGGAGAGTCGAAAAGTAGGCTCGCTAAAGCGGCGGGTGCGGAGCCAGCTGGCCAGATGAGAGATGAAAAGTTGCACGCCGTTTTGGCGCGAAGCACATTTCCAAGTCAAAATGGACAAAGCACCTCAGCGCCGGACCGCTTTTGGAAGCGATGTCGAAAAAGTGCACACCGTTGTGGCGCGAAGCACGTTTGGAAGTCAAAATGTACAAAACACCAGGGGTTCGGACCACTTTTGGAAGTTGCGATGTCGAAAAATTGCACGCCGTTGTGGCGCGAAGCACATTTTGAAGTCAAAATGCACAAAACACACCAGGTCCGGACCACTTTTGGCAGTTGCGATGTCGAAAAAGTGCACGCCGTTGTGGCGCGAAGCACATTT
>CAMXCT020001269.1:559822-576451 GCA_947184155.2 Cladocopium goreaui | reverse complement strand
ATATATACACATGTATGTATATATATATATATACATATATATATATATATCATGAGATTATTTGAGGCATATTTTGAGAATTTGAATGAGGACTTCCCCCAAAAATACCTTTCTTGAGGCTTTCGTATCGCCAGAGGAAACCATCTGACTCCAATCGCCTCGGGGCAACCCAGCTTGAAGCCGTGGGACAGCCTTGGAGCTCTGCAGCACTGTCCCAGTCTCTGCCCTCCACTGATCTGCCGTGATGACAGAAACCATTTGGGCCAGAAACTTCTTTTGAAGTCAGAGACCATTTCTAGTATTTTGATGTATTTTGATGTATTTGGCAAGACAACTACTACCTAATGACCAAAAAATCTGAGTTTCCAGGGTTTCTGAGTTTCTTGAACCAACGCTTTGCTTTAACCTTCCGCAAAACTCACACTTGGTGTGGACAATCCTAGCCATTTTCCACATAGTTTTGAGGATTACGCATGGCCATGGTGAACCGACTACTATGTCACTTTCCAGGAAAACAACTCTAATCCAAACCAAATTCAACACATATATCGTACTAACCATCATATTAACCAACATATCATTGTGTAACCATGTCGTCATTCATTGTTATTCATTTTCACTTCGAATATCATTCACTATAGATGAATTCATGTTCATTCACCCATCATATCATGAACATCCACCGGACCTCTTTGGTCGCAGGGTGCAGATCGTTGCCTCCAGCATCACATTGGGGATGAACATTTAATGGTTTCTATATGCAGTGTATACACATATATATGCATGTATGTAATGTAATGTAATGTAATGTAATGTAATGTAATGTAATGTATGTGTATGTGTATGTGTATGTGTATGTGTATGTGTATGTGTATGTGTATGTGTATGTTTGTATGTTTGTATGTTTGTATGTTTGTAAGTGTGTATGTGTGTATGTGTGTATGTGTGTATGTGTGTGTGCGTGTGTGTATGTGTGTATGTGTGTATGTGTGTATGTGTGTATGTGTGTGTATGTATGTATCTATGTACGTATGTATGTATGTATGTATGTATATATCTATGTATGTATTTATGTAATGAAATGTAATGCAATGCAATGTAATGTATGTAATGCACGTAATGTATGTAATGTATGTAATGCAATGTATGTAATGTATGTAATGTAATGTAATGTAATGTTGTGTATTGTATTGTATTGTATTGTATGTATGTGTGTATGGCTGTCTGTCTGTATGTATGTATGTATGTATGTAATGCAATGCAATGCAATGCAATGCAATGCATGTATGTATCTATGTCTATGTATGTATGTAATGCAATGCAATGCAATGGAATGGAATGTAATGTATGTAATGTATGTAATGTATGTCATGTAAATCATGTATGTCATGTATGTCATGTATGTCATGTAATGTAATGTAATGTAATGTAATGTAATGTATGTAATGTAATGTATGTAATGTAATGTAATGTAATGTAATGTAATGTAACGCATGTATGTACTTAACATACTTATCATAATCTATCATGAACATTTCCTATCACTATCATTATCATTTACCATCTATATTTATCATATACTATCTATATTTATCTATATTTATCTATATTTATCTATATTTACCTATATTTATCTATATTTATCTATGTTCACCCCGCTTCGCGTGGGGTGGCCGCCCACACCGCAGGTTTATTTCGGTCCGTGAGAGGGGCTAAGGGTGGTTTTCCCCCGTGGGGGCTCCCCAAGCTAAGAATTTCCACTTTCCCCCCCCGTGGGGGCTCCCCAAGCTAGGGAATTTTCACTTTTCCCCCCCGTGGGGGCTCCCCAAGCTAGGGAATTTTCACTTTTCCCCCCCGTGAGGGCTCCCCAAGCTAGGGAATTTTCACTTTTTCCACCCCCTAAAGGCTCCCCAAGCTAGGGAATTTGCACTTTTCCCCCCCGTCAGGGCTTCCCAAGCTAGGGAATTTTCACTTTTCCGCGCCGTGACAGCTTCCCAAGCTATGGAATTTTCACTTTTCCCTCCCTTGGAGGCTCTCCAAGCTGCGGAATTTCAAATAGCTAGACAACGACGCCTAGATAGTCCCCCAAATCCCGTGTTCTTTGAATGTGTTTCCATGTTTTTGCAATGGTTTCCCTCAAAGCACGGTACTTTACACTTTTGTCGCCATAAAACCGGTCGAAAACATCATGTTCGACAATGCTTCCAATTCCCTTATCTCCCCAACCGTTGAAAATACCGCTATTTACAGTGTTTTCTTCAATTTTTCCATGTGCCAATGCCAGTAGCCAACTCCAACATATATATATATATATATTATATATATATAAGAAATCCTTCCAAAACATTGTTTTTGACAGTGTTTTTCCAATGTTTCCAGTCAAACAGACGGTAATTTACACGTTTTTTGCCATAAAGGCAGTAAATCCATCCAAAACATTGCTTTTGACAGTGTTTTTGTAATGTTTCCAGTCAAGCATACGGTAATTTACACGTTTTTTGCTATAACGTCAGTCCAAAACACTTGTTTTTGCAGTGTTTTCAATGCTCTGGCATCCAAAAACCCTGCAAAATCTTGCTATGTACAATGTTTTTTTCATTTTTGGCCGTTTTCCATTGCCGGAAAGCTACCAAAATGACCCAAAATTCCATTTCAATACCCTCTTGCGCTCAGACACCCAAAAATCCTCGAAAAATGTCGAAAACACCACCGTATTCTGGTCTCGGTGCGAAACCGTTTTTGGCCCCCCCCCCAGCTAAAGCTGATATAGCGACTGCTATATTATCAAATGTCATTGAGCATTTAGTGTTGCTGTTGCCCCCCAATAAGCACGCCTTCACCGCCAAAGCGGTGTGGGCGGATTTATCTAATTTTACCTAAAATAATCTATCCGTCTATCTTCTCCATATCCGTATGAAACACGCCCGAATCTGCGGGGGACCTTCCGGATCCGCGGCGAAGAACTCGTCCAACAAGTCCCCGAAGCCCAGCTCCATAGCGAACTGCCGGCGAAGTCAAAAAACTGCTGCGACCTGAAGGTTGATGAATTATCAATATCAATACTCTATATATTATATAAATATATATATATATATGATATCAAATTATATACATTTATATACCATACTCATCTGGATAGTAACTTTACTTTACTTCGCATTAAAAAAAACAAAATCGCTTCCATGGGGCCTCTTCACAGTGCACTGAGTTGGGGTTGACGCCACGTCCACTCTGCCTGTGAGCTGAACGTAGCTGGAGGCTGTGACCCGTACGTTTGGAGATGATCCGTAAGGATCATACAACATATCCATAGGGTATATTGTACAAGCGCGTGTATATAATATTATATAGTATTATATACATTTATTTATCTATCTATTTATACACACCAAGTATCTTAGTTACAAAAGTAGCTGCAGAGTCTCTTGAGGTCACGCCTTTTTCAGACAAACCCTGGCGTGGCTAAGTTCCCGGACGTCGACCGAGTGATCCTGGCCCACTGATGAATTTATGCTGAATAATGCTTCAAGAATGGTTACAAGAGCAATGAATTGACAGTGAATATATATATATATGAATAGATGATTTATTTTGGCTAATTTTGCAAGAAATCATTGATTGTAAAACTGGCTTAAACTCAAAATTATCACGATATTCCAATCTTTGAGGATTCGCAGAGGACCTGCTCGTGGTCAAAACAAGCCCTGCGGTACCAAACATCCCACACTTTCTCCACCCTCGATCGCCTCACAATCGCCGGGCTTCGTTGGGGAACCCAGGAAACAACTAGGGTTAGAGCACCACCAACGGATATACAGGAAATCAGCATTAAAGTAGTAAGGATTTAACGGGATTTACATTGCTTTTTCTGGGGATAACTTTATACGAGTACCTACTTTTCCCATTGCGGATCGGTATAGATGATTTGTGGCCTCCACTTGTTCAAGGAAACAGCCAATAGGTGGCTTCCGAACCGCAATGATAAACCATGATTTCAATCATTCGGCATTTCTGAAAGTAATTAACCATCATGTGATCATGTGTATCAATATTTAACTTGGTTGAAGTGAACATTTAGTTTGAAAAACAGTGATACATCACAATTTTTGCAGGACTTCTCTTTTCTATTTTTTTTTGGATAGCTATATATGGTAATAACTCCCACTAAGCATTCGCAATGAATCAATAATTACTGAGGCCGCTACAGATCTGAGATCTTTTGCCTCAGCAAAGCATTGCTGCGTTGTAACGTTGAACTAGCCGTATCACACATCATCATATGATATTTAGATTCATATCATCTTGTCTGCCATATAGATGTATATACACCCACATACCTACAATTACACATACGCACACTATACAATTATATAATATTGTATACAATTCAATAGATACATATTTAAGTACTTATATATATATATACACACATATGTAGATTTGTACATACATATACTCATATATATATACACATACATATATATATATATTATTATATCCGCCGACCCCGGCCTTCGCCAAGGCCGGGGCGGCGCCTGGGACCACCGCAGGTGTGGAACTTTTCCAACACGCCCAGCACGCAAAAGCTACCACAAGGCCACAGCAATGGCTCAAGGGCACCTTCCGGCCGCAGCAATGGCTTCTTATAGGCGTTCAAGGCTGCCGTTTGCCAGGCCTCAAACCCTCCAAAGCCCTCCAAACGCTCCAAAAGTTCGCATAGCTCCGCAGGGACAAGGTACCCCAACAAGCCCAAAACAAGCGCCACTCCCGCAACGCAAAAGCACCACAAGGCCCACAGCATGGTCAAGGGCACCTCGGCCCGCAGCAATGGCTTCTTTAGGCGTTCAGGCTGCGTTTGCCAGGGCCTTCAAACCCTCCACAACACTCCAAATACGCTCCAAAAAGTCGATAAGCTCCGCAGGACAAGGTACCCCACAAGCCCAACACGCCGCCCTTCCCGCACGCAAAAAGCCACCACAAGGCCACAGCAATGGCTCAAGGGCACCTTCCGGCCGCAGCAATGGCTCCTTATAGGCGTTCAAGGCTGCCGTTTGCCAGGCCTCAAACCCTCCAAAACCCTCCAAACGCTCCAAAAGTTCGCATAGCTCCGCAGGGACAAGGTACCCCAACAAGCCCAACACGCGCCACTCCCGCACGCAATCAAAACCCTCCAAAACCCTCCAAACGCTCCAAAAGTTCGCATAGCTCCGCAGGGACCAGGTACCCCAACAAGCCCAACGCGCGCCACTCCCGCACGCAAAAGCCACCACAAGGCCACAGCAATGGCTCAAGGGCACCTTCCGGCCGCAGCAATGGCTTCTTATAGGCGTTCAAGGCTGCCGTTTGCCAGGCCTCAAACCCTCCAAAACACTCCAAACGCTCCAAAACCCTCCAAACGCTCCAAAAGTTCGCATAGCTCCGCAGGGACAAGGTACCCCAACAAGCCCAACACGCGCCACTCCCGCACGCAAAAGCCACCACAAGGCCCCAGCAATGGCTCAAGGGCTCCTTCCGGCCGCAGCAATGGCTTCTTATAGGCGTTCAAGGCTGCCGTTTGCCAGGCCTCAAACCCTCCAAAACCCTCCAAACGCTCCAAAACCCTTCAAAACGCTCCAAAGTTCGCATTACAAAAAAAGCTACTCAAGGGCACCTCCGGCCGCAGCAATGGCTCTTATAGGCGTTCAAGGGGTGGCTCCGTTTGCCAGGCCCTCTCAAACCCTCCAAAACCTCCAACGCTCCAAAAGTTCGCCAGCCCCCCCGCAGGGACCAGGGTAACCCCCCACAAGCCCAACACGCGCCACTTCCGCACGCAAAAGCCACCACAAGGCCACAGCAATGGCTCAAGGGCACCTTCCGGCCGCAGCAATGGCTTCTTATAGGCGTTCAAGGCTGCCGTTTGCCAGGCCTCAAACCCTCCAAACGCTCCAAAACCCTCCGAACGCTCCAAAAGTTCGCATAGCTCCGCAGGGACAAGGTACCCCAACAAGCCTAACCAAACCCTCCAAAACCCTCCAACCGCAAGGGCACCTTCCGGCCGCAGCAATGGCTTCTTATAGGCGTTCAAGGCTGCCGTTTGCCAGGCCTCAAACCCTCCAAAACCCCCCAAACGCTCCAAAAGTTCGCATAGCTCCGCAGGGACAAGGTACCCCAACAAGCCCAACACGCGCCACTCCCGCACGCAAAAGCCACCACAAGGCCACAGCAATGGCTCAAGGGCACCTTCCGGCCGCAGCAATGGCTTCTTATAGGCGTTCAAGGCTGCAGTTTGCCAGGCCTCAAACCCTCCAAACGCTCCAAAAGTTCGCATAGCTCCGCAGGGACAAGGTACCCCAACAAGCCTAACCAAACCCTCCAAAACCCTCCAAACGCAAGGGCACCTTCCGGCCGCAGCAATGGCTTCTTATAGGCGTTCAAGGCTGCCGTTTGCCAGGCCTCAAACCCTCCAAAACCCTCCAAACACTCCAAAAGTTCGCATAGCTCCGCAGGGACAAGGTACCCCAACAAGCCCAACACGCGCCACTCCCGCACGCAAAAGCCACCACAAGGCCACAGCAATGGCTCACGGGCACCTTCCGGCCGCAGCAATGGCTTCTTATAGGCGTTCAAGGCTGCCGTTTGCCAGGCCTCAAACCCTCCAAAACCCTCCAAACGCTCCAAAACCCTCCAAACGCTCCAAAAGTTCGCATAGCTCCGCAGGGACAAGGTACCCCAACAAGCCTAACTAAACCCTCCAAAACCCTCCAAACGCACGGGCACCTTCCGGCCGCAGCAATGGCTTCTTATAGGCGTTCAAGGCTGCCGTTTGCCAGGCCTCAAACCCTCCAAAACCCCCCAAACGCTCCAAAAGTTCGCATACCTCCGCAGGGACAAGGTACCCCAACAAGCCCAACACGCGCCACTCCCGCACGCAAAAGCCACCACAAGGCCACAGCAATGGCTCAAGGGCACCTTCCGGCCGCAGCAATGGCTCCTTATAGGCGTTCAAGGCTGCCGTTTGCCAGGCCTCAAACCCTCCAAACGCTCCAAAACCCTCCAAACGCTCCAAAAGTTCGCATAGCTCCGCAGGGACAAGGTACCCCAACAAGCCTAACCAAACCCTCCAAAACCCTCCAAACGCAAAGGCACCTTCCGGCCGCAGCAATGGCTTCTTATAGGCGTTCAAGGCTGCCGTTTGCCAGGCCTCAAACCCTCCAAAACCCTCCAAACGCTCCAAAAGTTCGCATAGTTCCGCAGGGACAAGGTACCCCAACAAGCCCAACACGCGCCACTCCCGCACGCAAAAGCCACCACAAGGCCACAGCAATGGCTCAAGGGCACCTTCCGGCCGCAGCAATGGCTTCTTATAGGCGTTCAAGGCTGCCGTTTGCCAGGCCTCAAACCCTCCAAAACCCTCCAAACGCTTCCCTGCAGCTCCCATGCTGTTTGCCAGCCCCGGCATTGTCCTTTTATGGTGGTTCAAGCCTGCCGTTTGCCCGCCCGCAAAACCCCCCAAATGCTTCCCTGCAGCTCCCATGCCGTTTGCCAGCCCCGGCATTGTCCTTTTATGGTGGTTCAAGCCTGCCGTTTGCCAGCCCGCAAAACCCCCCAAATGCTTCCCTGCAGCTCCCATGCCGTTTGCCAGCCCCGGCATTGTCCTTTTATGGTGGTTCAAGCCTGCCGTTTGCCAGCCCGCAAAAGGCGATGATGAGGCGCCACAACTCGTGGCCCTGGCGCGGCAAGCTCAGCAGCTTCCGGAGATCAGTACCCTTGATTATCCCTGAGTTTCAAAATCAATGATACTCTACCACCAATCATACAATGATAGGAGGCCAAATATGCTTAAAAATATGAACTGAGGTCTGACTTCAAATTTGTAGCGTCATACTCATTGCATACACATTGCACCTTGTGATTGAATTGCGGCATGTTGGGGCATATCAAAACATATATGTCCATGTCTGTCCCACCATGTACCACCATCGACCTCAGCACGGCCCGCCGGAAGCGACGCGCCACTGACCCACTGAACCGCTGATGCCGTCGGATGCCGTCGGAGTATCTATCTCTCCCTCTCTATCTATCTATCTATCTATCTCTCCCTCTCTATCTTTCTCTCCCCCTCTATCTATCTCTCCCTCTCTATCTATCTATCCATCTATCTATCTATCCATCCAGCTATCTATCCATCTATCTCTCCATCTACTTATCTGTCTATCCAACTGTCTATCTATCTATCTGTCTATCTCTCTCTCTCTCTATCTCTCTACCTATCTATCCATCCATCCATCCATCTATCTATCTCTCTCCCTCTCTCTGCAGGACCCCCCAAATAGGGGGGGTCGGCGGCACCCGGGCGCTAGCCCATTCTATTTCATACTGCCACGTGTAGCTCATATCATGAACGTGTTGCATGTTCTAAGTACGTGTTCCTGCAAGCTAAAATGAGTTTTTGCACGTGGTTGCTAGTCACTCATCACTATCAACTTCGAACTGCCACATGTAGCTCATATATCAGGACCGTTTTGCATGCTCCAAATATGTGTTCCTGTAAGCTAAAATAAGTTCTTGCACGTGGTTGCTATCCACTCATTACTATCAACTTGATATACACTATCGTGCTATATGTACTGCGGAAGACATGTCGCTGCAAGAAATATGATCCGCAAGTAACTTACCAAAACAACACTCATCACAGATCAAACAACATCATGCTCTCATAGTTCTAAGTACTGCCATTCGGTGCAATGTCTAAGTACCTGATTTTTGTTCTAAGATGTTCTAACCAGTACTTAGAACAAGTCTCCCTGCAACTTGGGAACACATGTTTTTTTCCAAAAGTTATTCTAAGTACAAGTCGACGGCTATATACGTCCACCTATCATCACCTATCATCACCTATCCATATCCATCATCTCAAATACTGCAGTGTGGAGACTCCGGGCACTTTCACCATCATCATCATCATCCAGTTCATCATCATCATCATCATCATCATCGTCGTCGTCGTCGTCGTCGTCGTCACCTTTACCATTACCATTGCAATCATCATGTCATATCCTACTGGTCTACTCGTCTACTCGTATCGTCTTACATCATTCTCATTATGTCGTTATTACGTCATCATTGTGTCATTATTATATCATTGTCATGTCATGCCATGTTCATATCATTACTGTATTTTGTATCATATATTATCATCATGCCTGCCACGAGGAGGAAACGAAGAGCAAGTAACGCACAGAGCGAAAGCGTCGGGATGCGTTCCGGGACTTGCTGCGACAGCACTGAGATGACAGAATTTTACAAATCACCTCCAGCACTTTTTGGGGAGACACGGGAAGACTATGCTGAGAAGGCGTGGAAATGCGACGCAAAGCGACAGCCAACTACAGATTCCATAGATTTTGAAAGAACGAGAGACCTTGCTTGGATGAGCTAAAGGCTGACATGCTATCCTCAACACAGATCTTGAAATATCTTAAAGAACCTTAGAGACTTCAATTCTCCTTGCAATGTGAAATAATGGTTCTAGTAAAAACGATCACACATATTTATATATATATAATTAGATATATTAGATATAATTATATATATAATTATATATATTACATATATGTACGTATAACCACCGGCACAGTCACAACCAGGTTGACTCAATACAATTTGTGAAACAAATCTTCGCCCAATCTTGAACCCACACCTAGGAACCCCGACTTAGCCTTTATCATCCTTTATCTATTGATTTTCAATAGGGAGATGGGATCAATCTGATATGGTCACGACAATTGAGATACGTCTGCTTACAATTCATCATCATCGTCACAGTCACCATCACAATCATCGTCATTGTCGTCATCGTCATGGTCGAAGTCATCCTCATCATCCTCCTCCTCATCGTCCTCATCTTCCTGAGCCTCCTCATCCTCATTAATCCTCCTCATCCTCATCTTCCTTGTCCTCGTCCCGTCCTCGTTCATTGTCCTCAATCTCCCCATATCTCCCTTGTCGTGGGCGCTCCTCACCCAGCTGAAAAAGGGCTCTTCCCAAAACCGCGGAGCACATCTTGCTACGCAGGAGTCCTCCCATGTTCTGCAGAAGCCACACACACAAGCACACTTTGACCACAACTGCTGGCAATCATGAAAAATAATTCAGAATACGAAAAACATATTCAAAGAACACGGGCTTATGTGCGAACAAATTTCAAGAATAGCCAAAAGATAGCGAAGGTGTTGGCTTCCATGGCATCGAACTGTGCGGGAAACAGACCATGCAGAGAATGTCAAAGCCATTCAAATGCCACAGGCCACACGCAAGTGGATGCTGACATCAAACACAAACCAACATCTAGCAGCAAACACATACAAGTAGGGCACATGATTGAAATGGATTTGACCTAATATCATGCATTGTATGAGGGACATCTGAATCTATATAATACACTCCAAAGCCCAGGCAGCACCTGATTTCCACACGACTTTAGACAAGCTCGGACGACTCAGCGCAAGTGCCACGTAGGCCAAGCAAAGATTGAGTGCACAGTTTGGGTCTGCAAACACCCAAAACTTAGCTACTCGAAGTAATTCGAAGTATATCAACTTCAAGCAAAAAGGCGGCAGTCCTTAGGAGCCACCCAAACCGGGTTTTGAATCACGCGGCAAGCGTCAAGGAATTTCTCCTGTAAGGACAAGTACGTCAGGCCAAGGACGAGAGGATCATAAGCTCAATATCATCAATATGCTTCAAAGATCTTCAAAGTGATTTGATTCGATTTGATGATCATTGATGTGATTTGAAAATGGCGCTTATGGATGCTTATGGCGCTTTATGGCATCTGTGTGTTTGCGTCTGCTTTTTTCTACGTTCAGTCGTGGCAAAATGCCTGCAATGGGATTTCAAATGGAGTCTCCGGAGTCTCTCCTCAGTGACTTCTCCAAAGTGCTCAAAGATGATCTCAGCCTCGGAGAGACTATTTCAATGTCTGCAAAAACTATACCAGGCCATACCACAACTAAACGGAGTACGTCCCTAACTCAAGGAAAAAGAACTGGAGTTGATGAATAGAGTCCTTGTCTATGAAAGAAGTCCATCAAGATGTACAGTACTGGAGGTTAGATGCTGTCTAGGGATGTCTAGGGATACTATAAAATAAAAATCTCTAAGATACGCATACATACGTATTCACATCCACTCCAGGCAGGCATCTTTTTATGGCATGGTGTCTCCAAAATGCTCTGGGCACTAGGTGGCGCACGGTTTCTCGGTCAATTGGGAACATACCTAGTGCCCAGACTGCATCATTCTGCATCGCACTGTTCAGATCTGTTCAGACTGGCTCTCCAAAATACTAATACGCTTTTTGCATCTTTCGACAAAGTTACATCAGTTACTAGGCCAGAGCTGAATCCAAATGCCAAACATGACCCAAGCGTCCCAAGCGTCCCAAGCGTCTCAAGCGTCTCAAGCGTACAATGCGATGTAGTGCGATGTAGTGCGATGTAGTGCGATGTAGTGCGATGTAGTGCCATGTAGTGCCATGTAGTGCCATGTAGTGCCATGTAGTGCCATGTAGTGCCATGTAGTGCCATGTAGTGCCATGTAGTGCCATGTAGTGCCATGTAGTGCCGTGTAGTGCCATGTAGTGCCATGATTCAGTGATGCAGTGAAACAATGAATCCTTTTAAAAGATATGACGAGATACAAGTTACGACAATTACATACGAGATTCTATGATTTCTATGTGAGCTCGATACGAGCTAAGAGAATTCGCCCAGCTGCCGATATGCCAAGGTATGCCAAGATATGCCAAGGTATGCCAAGATATGCCAAGATATGCCAAGCTATGCCAAGCTACGAGGCGACTGCCCAAGATCTTGAAGGAATTCCAGAAAAACGTCCTTGGGAACACGTTGATGCTGCCCATTGCCCACCTGAGTTGGTGCAGTCTGCATGTCAAAGTCTGGCCCTGGGGATCCCTGTTTTGGATCTGCATACCGGCAACATTGCCAGGCAGTCAAATGATGTCAAATGATCCATTTGTATCCATTTGTGTCAAATCATATGCTATCTTGATCTATCTTGCCTTGTTAGTCATTAGTCCTTATGATCCTTATGTCTATCGAGTCAAAGGATGTAAATACCAGTAGCATTTGTGCCAAAACTGCAACTAAGCGTGCGGAAACGGTTCCGGCTCTCTTGCAAATTGACATCAGCATTAAGGCCGTGGCTGACAGGGTCAGGAATGCGTCGTGTATACTATGTGCCTGTCAAGCATCACAATAATGTATATTATATCTATAATTTACATATATATATATCATATATATATATATCATTATATATATATCATTATATGTCCAGTATTATCCAGTAGATAGTCTGTAGTAAATGTAGAGAATGTAGCAACACTGTAGTAGATTGAAATGCATCCGTTGTGATTGCTGCTCAATCCGGTGAAATGCGGTGCGAGTCCGTTCCGCCTGGACTTCCGCTTTCCGATCCAACTCTTCCTCTGAACCCTTCAAATAGGCCGCCACGAAAGCATCAATCACAAGGTTTAAGAGCCTTGGTTTACAATTGCTTTCGAAGCCAAAGATCCCTGCGCTTTGCTTTCAAAAGCTTTTCAAACTGTCATGCCTGCGAAGCTGACTTCTAGCATTCGTCGAAATCTATGCCCGCGTTTGCAACTTCATAGATCTTCATAGCAAGTCCGATCCAGATCAATCCAGAAGAGTGTCTCAAGTCCAGAAAGTGGATCAACGCAAACTGCGATCAACCATGGACCATGGCACCCCACTATGCTAACTCGCACAAGAAAATGCAGCAACAATCTCCCACGAAAAAATCACGCATCGGCCCAGCGTTGCAAAAATTGCATTGGTTGGCAGACCCCGGCGCTGTCTTGATCTTGGGCCCATGCAATATTTGCCCAATAACCAGAAAGACGAGCCAAAAGATGCCTCAGATTCAGACACACCACTAGCCTCAACCAGAACATACCAGAATCAGATAGAATCAGTGAGTCTGTTAAGCTTCAAAGAAGAGACAAGACGAGTGTGTTGCAAGAGGTATCCTGGGCTATACCGTATACCTGAACGCCTGGCACCCCCTGCTGGTGCGGCTCCTTCTTAGCATTTCCGACAACTTGTCAACAACTTCAAGAATTCTCAAACTAGCTCAGACATTATCGACCATTTTCAAGAATTCCTTATATTGGTTTGACAGGAGGTTCCTATCAGCCCAATGGATGACCAAGTGCCAGGACCACTTGTCCTACATAGTCTAGAGGTGTCTAGAGTCCAGACTCTACATTTTGACCCCAAGATTCTGCTTTTCAGGTTTCCCTCATTCATTCTTACTCACAGCTCTGCGCCGTACTTGTCTTATGTTTTTGCGAAATTGTGCCCAAACACATCTCTGAGCTTCTCAGAGTCCCACATTCTTTTCGGAAAAAATATGACAAAGCATGAATCCTCCAACATCCGCCACGCATTCTGCGCATTCTGTGCATTCTGTGCATTCTGTTGGTGGTGCGCTTCCTGCTCCAAGTTGACTTGCACAAATCCACCGAAGACATCTGAGGGCCCCAGCCGGATACGCGGTATACAAAGAAAGACGGAAGGAAGTTGTCCACGAAGCCTTCGCCTAGGAGACGAAGTAGAGTGAAGGAGAAAAAACACTTTGAACAATTTTGAACTCACATTTTTTGTCAGTGTCACAAGTGCCATATTGATCCATATTGCACTTTAGGTCTGAAGACTTCAGGCATGGCTACAATAGCTCTTCTTGGAAAATGCAACGGACCACAGGAACTGAAACGTCTCTGTACATCCAGCGATCCTAATGAGCTAAAATACATTAAAATCCGGTATCATCCCCTTCACAAAGTGGATCCGATTCAAGCATAAAGATAGCACTGACCGCTGTTACATGTTTTGCTGTCCACTTGTATTCACTAAATGTTGTGGTGAAAATCCATCCGCTGTTTAAAATTATTGACTAAGCAGAATCTTTTCTACTTCCATTGAGTTTGCGTTCAGCTACAGGGCTGACGAGGGACCAATGCCAGCCACAAAGAGAGAATATGTAGCCTGCCAAGCACCAACAGCTGATAATCTGATGGTTTGAGTTTGAATCATTTTGAATCCAGTATGATCCAGTGTTGATTGCAGAAAGGAGACAGCTTTGCGGGCTTTGGATCTTACGAGGAACAGCAACATCACCAAAGAACCAGGAAGAGCAAGAGTGTCAGGTGCCAGCGGCCAGGCGCTCTATTAATTATTCAAAATGCGAATTCGGTTCGGCTTTCCAAAAATGCCACCGAATCTTGCATGAACCTAGTAGTACTGTTTTAAAATTGTTGAATAGTTTGATATTCTCGGCTTCCAAATGCGTGTGAAGCCACCAATGTAAATGGGGATGCCAAACAGGTGCAAAGAACTGGAAAAATATGGTAGACACAACTCTTGAATTCTTGCGCATGCAAAGTCATGCAATAAGTCGCAGAAGGGTGCCCTGCAACATCTCGACCAGCAGTGAGACAACTCGTCTAATTCTTTCTGTTTCATTCTGATTCCAGTGCAACACCATCTTATGGGAAGCAAAAAACCGGGGAAAAACATGTTATGGAGATGGTTTCATGTTTACCTGCAACAAAAATGTGAAGCATGGAACTGTGCACAATTTCATGTTCTATGACTGGCAATTTCCATTTAATTTTCTGTTTTCCACAAGCCGCCCAAACCACCCCCCAGCTGATGCTCCTCCTTCAAGGTTGCTAGACCCTGAAATGGCTGCAAGTCTCGGCATACATTCCAATGAGCAAAGTTGAAACATGCAACTGGTGATGTGTTGTGCATCTTTATCTATCTCAAAAACCAGATAAACACAAATGGCATCAAATAGTTAAATAAAAATAAATATCAATCTGCAATTTGTGTTGCGTTCTTATGTTGTTTTACCAAGGCGTCTCTGAGAATTACAAGTACAAACAGCGACGATGACAAACTACGTAACACAAATGTCAATATATAGTATAATATAATATAATATAATATAACATAATATAATATAGTACAATACATTTTTTATATTGTATTATATTATATTTTGTTATGTTATATTATATTATTCTATTTTATATTAAATCATACAATATTTAAAAATATCACATAATATAATATAAAATATTATTAAAAAATATAATAAAAACAATATAACATATAATAAAATCATTAATATAATATACAAATTTAAAACATAAATATAATATATATATATAATAATAATATAATATAACATATCATTTTTGTAAGTGTGAATGTCACCGCTCCCGAGCGGCCTCATTGGCTCTGACGATCTCCTCACAGCTGCGCAAAAATTCTGGATAGTTTGGTCAGATGCATAAACATAGACTTACAAAACTTTGGACGTGTCTCACATCTCTTGGGCGGAAGTTTTCACGCTCACCAAATGATGACTACACCAATGTGCATTCGATTGAGCGTTCAGCCATTTTTTTTCTGTTTTTTTCTATCTGTAATGAAAATTTGTCTGTTCAATTTTTCTCCTCCTCGGATTGATATGCCACAGTGTCCAAGTCTTTGAAGATCGTCACTGTGACCCAAGCAAAGAAGAGCCTCGCTGTGCGACCAGGAAAACCTTCGATTTCACATCTGAGGGTTTGCATGCCATTGTATCAAAAAAAGTATCATATCTTTCTTTCTGGAACTTTCCAAGGACATGTTTCCCAATTTTTTTGTGCTTGTTGAATTCCCAAAAGTTCCTGCGAAGGCTTTTTCCAAAGGACAGCTGCCAAATTCAAGTTTTCACTTCATCTACACAACATCTCCTACATTCTTTGCATCGCCTACATCATCTACAGCAACTTCATTTACACCACATACATAATCTACATCTTGTACATGTCTATTGTATCTTTACATCACCTACATCGCCTACATCATCTACTACATCATCTAAATCAATTTCATCTACAACATCACATACATTATCTACATCAACTTCATCTACATCACATAGCATAATATATCTATATCTACCTACATCATTCACACGACCTAGAGGTGCTGAACTTCTACATATCTCCTACAACTCCCACAATGTCATTTACAAGATCGTGCGTGTCGGACGCGCAGCCGTGCGGTGAAATGCGAATTTGCACGGGATACAGACCCTGATCAGCTCTGCGTACCTTCTCCATTTTCCAATTTGTATGGCAAGCGGCCAGGCCAATAACCGTCAGCCGTTTTTGATTTCTGCACAATTGGGGCAATCCAACTGTGGTGAAAGGACAACTACCGATTTATTTTTGGGCATCTTACATCGTGACTGGTCAATCCTATGTGTTCCCCTCCTCTGATGAGGAATATATACTTGAATTGTTGTTTTTGCACAACCGAGGCATTCCACTGAAATCAAGTCTGTGACTCATGTCAGATTCGACACGATGACATGAGCCCTTCGGGGAATACCTTTCTAGGTAGGAACTGGGATCCTTTACCTGACTCTGAATTTACAATTTTCAACCTAGTAATCGTCTAAGTAAAGTGAACAGTGGGCCGTTTTTTCACTTTTCACCCTGCCCTATCGTTTGTTGTTGGTTGAACAACTGGCCGCAATACTGGGCTT